>VZUI01076890.1:0-27815 GCA_013401135.1 Cettia cetti
AAGGAAGGAAGGAAGGAAGGAAGGAAGGAAGGAAGGAAGGAAGGAAGGAAGGAAGGAAGGAAGGAAGGAAGGAAGGAAATCTGCAAGAAAAATTGTTCCTTCTGCTTTTCATACATTTAATTGGTTTTATATTGTTTTTATTTCAATTTCTCTGGTGAAATTCCTCTTCACATACACCTTTTCTTCTTACTAAAATTATAACTTCTTACAGAAAATTTTTAGACATAAGCAGTGTCCAAATCACCAAGTCTTGTTCAATGATTATAATGCACGCAATCTGATTTTTGCTTCCTTGACTAGTGTCTCTCTTTACCGAGGCATATAAGACTATATGATGATGTAAATGTAATCAATATGAACCCAAAAATTTGCTGCTGCTATCAGAATTGTCTTGATCATCTGTCCCAAATATTGAGAAATCAGGTCATGTCCATCTTGATTTGTTACGGCAACAAAGGAAAACAGACTCAGATTAATGGTAAAATAAAAGACTGACTTTATATTTACCCCTTTCTGATGAAAGATTGTATAATACAGAAGTGCAAGAGGAACTGTTTTTATGACTAATGAAACACAATCATCTGTTTTAATATAAAGGTAGGCAACTTCCCCCTAAATGTTTATGCTTAACCTAATAATTTTATTTTAGATGGGAAAAAACAGTCTCCCCCTTGCTAGATTTCAAATTACATGCTTCAATATGTGGTAAAGCCTAGAGGTCAAAAGGAATACTAAGAATTTCACTTTATGCACTACTCTCAGTTTTAAAAAGCAAGCACTGTACTGCATAGGAGTGTAGTAAACACAGTTGAGATGACGCATGCCACTGAATTAAGATGACAGCTTCACCTGTGCTCTATGTTTTTCTGTCAATTTCCTGATTTAGAGAAAAAGGACAAGCTTGAGTCTCTTGATAATGTTATTATCAGTGGCCTTTCAAAGATCAGTTCCTTGTGTAATTTAGCTGAGAAGGAGAAGAGAATGCAAGATATATAGCACAGCTTAATAACCATGAAAGAAGCTAATGGAAAGACTGTAGTTAAACCATAAGTAAAAACATCCAAAGATTGTTACTACTTGAATATAGTAATAGTATGTGGCGCAGACTTTTAGTTTCACTAACAGATGTGCTGTAATAAAGAAGCTGAAGTACTTGAGTTTGATTTACCTATCAGAGATCTACTGCATTTGCAAAAGACTAGGGGTTATTTTTTAACATCAATGCTGTCCTAAATAATTTTAAGAGCATTGCATGAAATTCAGCCAATATGCAGTCAATGAGAGTTCTGATGTTCATTTCTGTAGCTCTGCAATTTTATGTCTATCTTCAAAACTGTTATTATTATTTATTTTTAAATTTTGAAAAGCTAGAATGTTCAACATACCAAATCAAAATTCATCTAGATATTTCATTCATATTGCATAAGATTAATCTGAGTCAGAAAAAAAAGAAATACTTTACTTTCTTGATTTAAATTTTCATACATCAAAAACTGATATCATTTGTGAAGCAGAATTTTTTTCTCAGGATGACTGATCAAGAACTTTCATTAACCCTCTTCTGTGTGGTCCCTTTTTGTGTACTGATGAAATCTAAAGGACCTCTGTGCTGGTTTCACCTGGGGTCAAGTTAATTTTCTTCAGGGTAGCTGGTATGGGGCTGGGTTTTGATCTGTGCTGAACACAGAGTTGATAGTATAAAGATATTCTTGGTATTATTGTGCAGGGCTTGCATAGCACCAGTGCTTTTTCTGCTTTACATACTTGCACAATGCCTGGGAGACTAGGGGTACATGAGAGGTTGGGACAGGACACAGCCAGGAGAGGAGACTGCCATTCACCAATGGCATATTCCAGCCCAGATGACACCATGCTCAGGATGTAAAGATGGTGGGAAGAAGGAAGGGCTGGAGTGCTGTCATTTGCCTTCGCAAGTAACCATTATGTGTGATGGGGCCCTGTTCTCCTGGGGAAGGCTGAACACCCACCTACCCATCAGAAGCAGTAATTAATTTCTTGTTTTGCTTTTCTTGTGTATGTGGCTTTTGCTTTCCCTACAAAATTGTCTTTATCTGAACCCATGAGTTTTCTGTCTTTTATCCTTCCAGTTCTCTTCCCAATACTGCTGCTTTGGGAGTGAGAGAGCCGTCTGGGGCCTGGCTGCTGGCTGGGGTTAAACCATGATAACAACTTAAGAACTTCATTTTCATTTCATGTAGATATGTAAAATGCTTATGAAAAATCTTAATATACCACATTAAAAGCAAGAAACATAGATTGAAAAGGCTTTGACCTAATACAAATACTTCACTTCTCTGTGTCAGCTGCACATTTCTCATCTTTGAGTACCAAAGTGTTCTATTATGCCTGTGCCTACCTCTTTTTGCAAAAGTCTCTGTAATCTCACAGCACAGGTTCAAACCTCCAAAGTAAAATAACTTCTGATAGCAGGAAAAGAAAAGTATAACATCAGTCAAAATCTTTCCACAAAGAACCTTACTGTGAAACATGAAAGATACCAAAATTTTAGGCCATCATTTGAATATATAAATAATGTGAGCTGCCTTACATCTTAAATGAAAGGTGATGACTTCTGTCTTATCTCAGTATGTGCTTCTGTAGAGATGCATATGTGTAGAAGGAATGGCAATGAATAAATGAGTAAAATTTTCGAATCAATCATGTGATTAGTACAATTTCTCTTAAACATCATAAAGCAAAGTATATTTTCTGACTTAAGCTATAGAAGGAATGCCCAGTCCTAAAATAAAAACAGCTAGTTCGATTTCATAGCCAGCCCACCTTCTTCCAACATCACTGGCTGAAGTATCTACATGAGGGCTATTGTCCCTTGAAAATATTCTATTGGACACAGGAATATAAAGCAAACACAAGTGTTCAAAGAAAAAGGAATGTATGCAAATCCAACATGAGCGCCTCTGCTACCAAGTGAAAGAGACAAATGTTGACTTTGTCTATAGTTTGTGATACTATTCAGTTTGAATTCATAAATATATAAATTCATGTATGGAATTTTAAGCACAATGTTTCTCTTTTATTGCAAAAAAAGCATAGGCCTGGGAGGTGCACTGTGAACAATTCAAACATAATAATTAACCATATTGTCTTTTTATTTTTCTGACATAATTATGCTGTTTTTAGTAGAACACATGGGAAATAACGAACATGCTGTCATCCAGCCCTTTATACAGCATTTCACAGAATAAAACACTGGAATACCCTGGAAAAAGCAATTTTAAATGGTGGAAGAATTTTTGGACTGTCTGGCTAGGTTTCATCATCTCTCAAGCGTTTATCTTATGTATATTCATATATAGAAACTTTGTCTTCAGTCTTTGATGGACTGCACTGGTAGAGATTTTGTTGGCAAAATTTTGCAGTAATTGCTTCACTACCCATGAATGTGTACATAAGTATCAGCATTTTTCAGTGTACAGTAACTACTACTGTTGCTAGTGATACACTATTCCATTCCTGATTTTTGCTGAAACTTTATGACACAGCTGAAAATTATGGGAGACTTAGCAGTTTTCTTTCAGTCTGTCTTAGTTTGCAATGCAGGATGTAACAAAAAGCATGTATTCTATTAACCTCTGTTAAAACCAGGTGGGGCAGTGTTCTTTATCTCTTCCACGAACCATCCTCCCTCCAGGGGATATCTGCTGTTAATGGGCCATTAAGGCTCACTGCATGACTGATAAAAATACATCAACCCATTGGCAGATGCTCTACCCAGATGGAGGATCCAAGCATTCTTACCTGGATAAAACCTGAGATTCAGAGTACCAGGGCAGCCTGTTTCCACTGGATTCCCAGAGGAAGACTGGGCCCATCTTGCCACCACTGGACGTTCAGCAGAAAACTTCACCCTTCAACAGGATCACCTCTGCTCTGACAGAACAACATCTGCCACTCCAGGAGAACTTAATTAGATTGCACCCTGACCAACAGGGTGCCAGGTTGTATTCTCACTCTGTCAGTGTTTTCTTTTTGTTTGGTTGGTTTTTTTGTACTACTAGATTTTTATTTTAATTTTCCTACTAAAGAACTGTTATTCCTATTCCTATATCTTTGCCTGAGAGCCTCTTAATTTCAAAATTATAATAATTCAGAGGGAAGGGGTTTACATTCTCCACTTCAAGGGAGGCTCCTGCCTTCCTTAGCAGACACCTGTCTTTCCAAACCAGGACACAGTTCCTATCCAGCTAGGCATTGACATGAACCCTATTACCATAACAACCAATTACACATCTGTATTTATAACACATGTATTGCTTACTGTCGGAAAGTGTGCTACAACTGTTTTGAAAAACCAGAGAAAGAGAATCAGCTTACTTCTTAGTCATCAGATAGGACGGTCTTCACTACAACATATGCCTTGAGAACAAGAAAGAAAATTTGCTAAGTAGATGTTTCACTGGAAGTAGTCTTTTCTGTTAGTATTATCATAACGAAGTTACTGTCAGATAAGAGAGAGTGTTGATAAAATTCTTGAATCAATTTATTAATTCATTTTCTTGTTATTAATGATCACATTTCATTTTTACAGCTCCCTAGTGTATATTACAAATTTCAGGGGTCATATTTCACAAATACATCATAATTAACTGGTTAGCATAAGAACCTACAAAGTTGGTTTTTTTTGTGTAGCCCACAGTCTGAGGCAAGATAACATCTCAGACTACTTCCTTTTCCATTCATGACATTAATGTGTTGTACTAATGGTCTCTGTGCTTATTACAGAAACCGCTTACAAAGAGAAAATAACAAGGAAAACAATTAATGGAAAATTTCTGTCTTTGTAAAATGAAATATCTTTGGTACAGGTTGTATTGGGTCTGACTGAGACAGAGTTTATTTCCCCATAGCAGCCCTCACAGTGCTGTGCTTTGCACTGGTAGCTGGCAGGGTGCTTTGGCTACTGCCAAGCAGTTCTGTCCCTCTGACATTCCCCCCATCAAAGGGCAGGGAGGGGACACAACCAGGGCAGCTGATCCAAGTTAGCCAAAGGGATATTCCACACCACATCACACCAGCTCAGATAGAAAAGGTGTGGAGGGAGGAGGGATGGGGGGGCATTTGTTGTTTTACATTTTCCTTCCAGAACAACCACTATGTGTGCGTGTGCTGAAGCTCTGCTTCCCAGGAAGTGTCTGAACATCATTCACTGATGGGAAGTATAGATTGACTTTTCCTTCTGCGTATGCAAGGACAAACTTTTGCTTCTCTTCTTTTTTTTTTTTTTTTTTTTTTTTTTTTTTTTGTCTTATAATAAAGTGCCTTATCTTACTAGTTGTTTTCCATGTTACTCTCTTTCCCCTGTGCTTCTGGGAAGGGAGTGGTAGAGCACATGGCACCTGGCGCTCAGGCAAGGTCAAACCACTACACAAGTAAAACAATACAAAAAACATTTGTAACTAGCTTACTGCAGACCACCAAAATATTTTTCCAATACTTCATTATAAAATCATGTAGCCTTCTAAGAGTGTTGCACCATTTTGTCTATGGTAAGGGTAGAATTCATATTAGTTTTTTTACCAAATACCTAACACAAACTTCTGTTCATACTAGGCAAAATTTGAAGAAAAATTGGAGGCAGCATTAGGCTTATGTACCAAGCATAACTTCCAAGCTGGTAAAAATTACTGCTCTGATTACTCTCACTGACCTGAGATGAAATAAAGCATGGCATTTCAAAAATAGTTTTTTCTTACATTCTTTAGTTTTCTATGAGTGTCCAGGACAGTTATCTCTTGACAACTAAAAAACGTGTTTTATAAAAATATATTAAATATTTCAGATTATTTACATAATTAGGTTTTGGCATTAAAAGCTCTTGCAGAAAACATTCATGAGAGGAAAAAATGACCAAAGAAGGAATATTGTAACTACTGACATAGCAGAGCTTTTGTCTGTACAAAAACTGAATGTTTCATAATATCAGACAAGTTCACAAACAAGATTATGTGCTGATATTGGCAAGGTGCTTGACATCAGTGACAAATTTTAAGTGATGCATCAAAATTTATTATATCCTTCAAGTCTTTGCTCTCCCTGAATTCAAGTCACAATTTTAACTTACTGTGTCATTAACTGTATGAGGATGAAACTCTCCTCTGACAATCAAAATAAATGTTAAAATGACAGTTGTGATCAAAAAGTTGAAGCAATACTTTCTTATAGATCTCCCAAACAATGGCAGGCATCTATATAAATCCCAAGCACACAGATTAAAATAAAATAAAGAACAAATTATTTATATGATCTTTCAATGTTTTTTCACTTATTTCACCAAAATATTGTAAGCACCCACGATCATGCAGTTTTCTAACTTTAGGTATGGTATAGTTTTTATTCATTCTAATTATAAACTTATTTAAAATTTATGCCCACACATACATGTGCATATGTAGGGATCATAGATATCACAGACTACATGGAAACTTGTTCTACTTTAACCTCAGTTAAAAAAAATTACTTGCGTGCAATTTTCCTCAAGAACATTTTCTCACCATAGTCAGGGGGAGGGGAAGGAGAAGGAAAGAAGGCAAGGCAAGACAAAAATATTTAGCTTACAGGGTTTTTCATGAAAAATCAAAATTAAGATAATTTGGAATTCACACATAAAACAAATCTGAAAAACTGTCCAGTGCCAACAGGTCACTTGTGCTGTAATAGTGTTACACTTTTCCTTATGCTTCCAGTATGCTTTTTTGTTGCCACTGAACAGTGAGTTGTGTTTTTTTTGAAAAAGACAATCTATTTCACAAACCCTTCAAGTATTATGAAATAAAAGTGCTCAAGTGCTATTACAATATACCTATATGATTATAATTTAGGAGGATTTAGTGTCAGTTATGTCCTTCATGCCATTCCCAAACCTCAAAAAGAGTGGTTCTACAATCTTGCCTTCCTCAGAGATATTTGCTTAGACTTTGTATTTGAGCACATCACCTTTTGGTAAATAATTTCGGTAAGGCACAAAGGTCAGTGCAAAGACAGTGCAAAAAAATCATGAACAATAATTTTACTCTTGACTATCCTGAATTATGGGCAATAGAGAGCTGAAAAGAGAAGGTTTACAGGAAGACTGAGGATGATTGAAAATCTAGGTGCTGCTGCATGTGTTCCTGGAAGTATTTCAAACTGACCAAAAGACTCAAGATCTGCCTTGTGGTCGAATGCAGCATAATGAATACAGATGTCAGTGCATGAGAAAGTAGGAACTCAAGACATGAAAATAAAGAAAACACAAAACTTGATTCTGAGGTGTCACACATTTTCATCAGTATGAAAACGTCAATCTTGTGAGACCCATCCTTTCCTTGCTCATCTGTTTATAGACTGACAATAGGTGAATTAGAAAACATAAGTGTATAGGGAACTGTAACTTCAGGATTAGCAGTTACATCTTAATTGAAAATCAAAAAGCTTTAAATTTTTAGATTAAATTACGTAGTTGTTTTGTTTGTGCATCTGGGGTTTTGTTTTTTTTTTTAACTTCATCATACACAATTAAATAAGAAGTGACTTACCTAAGAAATGTGATTTTAAGTCTTTCCTAAGAATCAATCATTAAAGACATGAGAGAGAATGCAAACTTGAGTGAAACTTAATTAAATTTCATTATAATTAATTGGTGCTTATTTTGTAATCACAGCAGTTCTCACTTCTTTGAAATGAACTTTTCCTCCTGAGGAATTCAGCCTGTTCAAACAGCACCAATGTTATTTTCCAATTTGTGAAAATTGAGTAAGTTTTGTGAGCCTTTTTGCATTATATGATAAAACATGGCATTGGGTTATGAGTGACATAACTTAACATGACTCAATATATATCTGACTATAAAACATATGGACTTATGGGCTTATAAAATGTATCTAAGACAATTTTCTTCAAGGTAAAATAAGGAATCCATTTAGGAAAAAAGTATGTTTGCCTTTATTCTCATGCCTGCTTTCATTGATAATTTTCTTCTAAGCATAACTAGAACTCCACAGCAATTGAGCATATCACTATAAAAGCATTGCAGAGCTGACATAAAGGCAGTGACAAGAACACCAACCTCAGAGCTGAGTAAAGAATTCACAGCTAATGGGATCTTCTCTACTGGAAGCCAGGTATAGCTTTCAACAGACCTGTTCTGATTTAGCCTCAGACAGGAAAAGGTCAGCATAATAGCTGATAGTTATTGACAGCTACTTATTTAGGTACAGATAATAGCTTTGGAAGTAAAATCACAAAGCTATTTTGGATGAGTGCTTAGAAACTTGGCAAATAAATTGAAAATGCTCTTAGCTTGCATTTGTTGGCACTTTTATGAAGTCATTTTGTCATTTTCTTTTATGGTGACTTGAGTGTTGTTACCCATTATTCACTAAGATCTTATTCTGAAGAGCATAAAAACTAAATAACATTAAAAAGCTAATATGCAAAGCTAAGGTATGCTTCAGTTAACTAAAATGTAGCTTTTGCAGCATTTATGTCTCACCTATTTGTTCAGTTTGTTCCAAAGTGATTATTTTTTATATTCTGTTAGATCAGTGAGAAATTATGAAGAGATACTTTGAAATTACATAGAATATAGCTTAATAATATTGAATCAGTTTTTAAGTTGTAAGATTCTTGAAAAAATAAGAAAAATAATTTACACTTTAGCGCAACCCTTGTTGCCAGAGGAAAAAGGCACAACTCTCCTGAGGTGAGATAAAGCAGCAGATAGCTTCCTAGTGGAGGGTCAGCGTTACAACCATTCCCTTCAGTTTTCTCCATTGTCCTGTGACTGAAAGCAGCTCCAGTGAAGATTTTTTTTGCTAAAGAGAAGAATAAATATTGTAATAGAAGCATGAAATAAAACACTGAAGGACAGGGATTGGTACCTGAATGTAATTTTCTAAAGAAAGGTTCAATTATCAATGTTCACTACTATTGGTTACAAGATTTAAAAATTCTGTAGAGTTTGTGAGATCAGTATCTTCCCAACTGCACTGTTAGACTAAATATAAGCAGCATATTGTGAAATTAAGTGGAAAAAAAGGAGCTTAAATTAAAAACCCATTAAAGCCCTCTGATTTCATTAAGCTTTAGAAAGCTGTTACTTCATTTGTATATTTAAAAACAATAATAGCTCCATAAGATTGCAAGTGTTTAATAAGCCTTTCAGTTTGGGAGAGGGTAAAAGGCTCCTAAACATCCCTAAACAGCTGTTTTTAGTAGTTAATTATGACCAACAAAAGAATCTCTTATTTACAACAGAATTTTTCCAGCTTTAGCTACTAGTTGTTATATTTTATCATGTTTCTGACCACAAGATTAAAAGCAGTGTCCTAGCCAAAAATTCGGATGAAAGCTAGATAATTGATAGATCCTAAAGGTGTCTGGAAAATTAGTTGTCCTAGAGAAAGTGTGTGACAAAGGTGTGCTACAGGGACTGATAATCAGGAAGAAAAGTCATAAAGAAATCAGCAGATTGTGAAAGGTTTATATGTAGCAAAAAGAAAAATCTACATCATTCAGGTTATGGAATCATAGAATCATGCAATGGTTAGGGTTGGAAGTGACCTCAAAATTCAACTAGTTCCAAACCCTTGCTATAGGCAGGAATACCTTCCTCCAGGCCAGGAAACTCAGAGCCCCTTATAGCCTGGTCTTGAACATCACCAGAAACGGAGACTCCACAGCTGCTCTGTCAATCTGTCCCGGTGCCTCAGGAGCCTCATAGTAAACAATTTCTTCTTAATATCTAATCAAAAAATGCCCTCCTTCAGTTTAGGACCATTCATCTAATACAACTTAAGCTCTCCTACAGAAGCTAAGGCTCCCATTCATGTTGTGGACCATGATCAAGTTAATAATGTAAATCTGTGCTGACGAGTGCACACACAAGAATTGTAAAAATATTCCAGAAGCAGACACAGTCCAAGAGGAGAGTTGAAAGACGTTACAAAATCCAAAGTGCCAAAAGAATGACTCAGTCTAGGAAACAAACTTTGCCAACGGAGCCACCTAGCTTATTTCACACAACAAAAGTTGTGGAAGCACAAACAGAAAAGTGAATAATGTTAATTCAAGCGAATATTTCAGAATAGAAATTTTTAAGCTCCTTCAAGAAACAAAAGTTGAAGCTGAATGAATGTGCATCTTTCAGAGGTGCATGTTTTTCAGGCTTAATGCCTTGATTAAGTCTTGGGAATGTTAATGAGATTATTTCTCTGAAAAGAATCATTCATGAATGGAATGTTTGATAGAAAATCCAAGATCAACCAAGGAGTCATAGTATTTCAAAAGCATCTAGAAATCAGCAAAAGTGCAGATTCAATATGACTAGCAAAAACTGGAATATTTAGAGACGGTATCTTGAGCCTTATTGAGTTTTCAGACAGAAAAAGTGCTTCCTTACATATACTACACAGAACCTATGTTAAAAGGAAAACTAATATTCACACATATACAATAGAGATAAAAGGGATTTATGGCACATTTTAAGAATACCATAAAGACAAGCATATATACAAACCCATCAAGCAAATAAACCCTTCAAGCAATTTCTGACTTCATGCAGCAATCTTTCCTGCATTATTGGCTATGTCTGCTCATCTTCACCTGTGTTTCTTTACCATTATTACAACTGAAAATAAAACACTAAAAGGAATGAAACTCTAAATCAGGGTAACAATTTGTTACTGCTGTCTTACATATTTAAGAAATACAGGAAAAAATTGATTCCCTGCCATCAGAAAATTTACCAAATACCACGAGAGTTTCTTTTCCCTTACAGCTCTTACAGCGAGAGAAGAGATTTTTATAGTAGAAACATTGCAGCTAAATCAGTGCTACTGGCCTTAAACCAAGAAATAATTTGTTCTTTTGAAAGTCAGACTGGATAAATGGAGCATTCACTTAAGTTTTTACATCTGTTTCCTACCCTAAACATGGCATACTCTTCCTTTTTACAGTGATACCATTTTCTACAAAGTCAGGATGCACCTGCATAGTGAAAATAACCACTATTGAATGATATTTTAAATGATCCTAATTTAAAGAAATATATTTATTTCAATCACATGACATTCAATAACTCCTTCCTCTTCAGCCATAAGTTCCAGGATCATCTGTTTAATGTGGAACTATCCCATAGCACTCACATGGTAGAAAGAAGGCCATAAATCTGTATCTATTACATACATGCCTATGTTCTTGATGCATTTCACTGAGCAGCCAGACTGTTGATAATAGATAAATCTTTGTGCAAATCTTCATGTAGTCGTGTTTGGATTTTTTAGGAATGTATCTCTTTTATCAGTTATGTCCATGTGTAATCAACATTTTATTAAAAAACCTTTGAATAGAAACAGATTGCCTAGACTTCAGTTTCAGAAGAGTGCTACAGCTGTTCCTTAAACCCCTACATAGCTAACTTCTGTAGAAACATTTTGGAAGTCATCCAGATATTCTATTGGATATTCAGTAAATAAAAGAAGACAACATAATGTTTATATCATCAGATCTGTGGCAATTAATTAATCTCTTCATTTTCACAGGTTGTGAGAAAGGTCTTATACTTTGACCTAAATCACAGAGCTACACTGGCATATTTCTAACTGAAGACATCCCAGTATATTTTAGCAGTTGTTAAACACAGTGACAGACCCATAGTTTATCTTTTTTATTTTCTCAAATTTAAATAAATCTGAAATATTTTCAAATTTGCTTTATTTTATGTAAAGGTTTTGTCATTTAATTTTTTGAGTAGCGAAAACATACCCTAAAAAGCCAAATCATTGACAACAACAAATCCAGACCTTGAGTTCTTCTTCAAGTTCATGGGAATTGCTTTTATAATTCTGCCATACTAATCAGTTACAGTTCCTAACTGTAGAATCAAATAGTAGGAATATTTGTGTTTGGAGGTTTGGGGTTTTTTTAATTCCAAGGGTGAAATTGGACATTATGGAATGTTCAGACACAAGTTAGCTCTTTTATATGAATAAATGCCCATGTATCAATTCAGAGTAATATGAACCTGAAACATTCCCAGTGACATGAAAGTAGAATAATTGCTGGGCCAATGACAAGTCACATGATGATCCTGGTACACCAAGTAGAGAAGCTTTTTTCAGGACTTAGCACTGGACCTAAACAGGACAAAAGTGGTACAGACCATTAGGGAAAGAGTACAAAAGAAAATTTAAGTTGTCCTCAGATGACATATCTTTCTACCAGCAATGTGAAGCTCTCTGACTGGTACTTTGTAAACCCAACTGAGTAACAATTGTTGAACATAAAATTCAGTGAAAATTACTAATTTTTCATTTAAAAAATTCAATTAACAGGGATGTTCTTTGTATTCAAGGAGCACTGTTGCTGACCATGTCCTATTTGTCACATGAATTATTCAGTAGATACCAGCAAAATTTGTAAAGTGATTTATTTATGAAAGCACTTATTTGGTATTCAGCCAACACTCTGTCTCATGCTTGTTTGTAATGTCTAAACTGGAAAGTGTTCAATATCTGGGAAACAAACTGCTGCCTTATTTTACACCATGCTTCATCCTGATTTTCTGATGACGATAGTTCCCATGGACTCAAATTTCAATCCAACCACAAGAAGCATCTATGAGACTAAGGCAGAGGTCACTTTGTATTTAGAGGATATAATTCTGAAACAATGGGACTCCTTCAGAATGTTCTCTTCTCAAATTTTATTAAGAACTGTGCCAAAAAGTTACATAAAAAATTAATTATCATCTGCAGATTTTTTGGTGCCAAATTTGAAGATTAAATTCAATCATTAAAGAAAAAAAAACCCCTACCAGTTTTAGTCCTGCATTCAGAGCTACTTCCCCTTGTACCCAAACTGTAGGTCTACCATTAAAACAGAGAATTTGCAAAAACATGTTAATTAAATAGCTTCAAAAGGAGCTCAGGGAAATAAGGAAATTAATTTGCATATTTCCCTGGTGTTCAAGGGGTTAATTAAAGTGCTTTAAAATATTTTTATGATGACGTTCAGACACAATGTGATCAGTTGCTGATTTTTAATTAGTTCTATTAACTTGGGCTTTGATTATATGAATGGAAAAGAAAGAAAAATACTACCACAGAAAGCAAAAATTACCACAAAAGAGATTTTTATCCCAGAGTAGCTTTCATCCTTAGCTGTATTGTCACATACTTTGGATACCTGTATTTTTAGAAGCCCTGGATCTTTGTAAAAAGAGGAATATCAAAACAATGGGGAGAAAAAAACTGCATTAAATTGATGGCTGCATTATAAAATAAAATTCATTAACTAGTTTAGTGACAATGCAGTTTTTGAAAAAGCTTTGCCAGCACATCATAATAGCTGGAGGGAAAGTGGTTCTTTTTCCTGCTAAATATTCTTTATAGGTCATTTTTAAGTTCTGATTTTATAATAATTATGCAGAAATGCAGGAATTTTTTTCCCCCAGTTGAAGCTGCTGCATGAATAACCAGGCAGAAGTGAAAAAATGTGTGAGACAAAAATTAAACAAATTACAAATCTCCATCTAAGTATCAATTATATAAGAGTATTGTTAGCTGCACATAAATGAAAACTGAGTGGATGATTTGAGTAGTACATTTCTGAAAACTTCATGTATATTCTTCAATTTTTATGTTGGAAAAAGTCATGTCAGTTAAAGACAAACACTACAGGGAGAGAAGGCAAAGCAAAAAAAACACCCAAAAACCAAAAAATACCCAAGTACAAATAAAACCAAACCTCACGTAATTTGCAACAGTTTAAAAGAAAAAGGAAAACAAACCAAAGCCTATATAAGGTCAGTCTGACATTTTCCATTTCACTGCCGGACACAACAACAAACTCCATATGAAACGTTTATTTAGCCACATATTGTAATTCATTTAATCTCCCCACTTTTCAACCTGTCCTATAATGGAAGGGGCCAGTTTCCCAAAAGCACTGAAAGTCCTTGCTAGTAGATTGTGATCCTGCACAAAACATGTACAGTTAAACAAACAGTAAATTCTACTGATAAACAGCATATGAAAAAGGAGAAAGGGTTTACAGGCCCCTCTCACCTAGCTAGGCCTGTCTTTCCGAATTTCACATGACCATGCCATTTCATACCAGAATGAACACACATCATGAAAAGTCTCTGCTTCATGAGACACATTCTCAACTGAAAATAGAAAATATTCTTCCTACCATACGTGAAGCTAACACTCGTAGTCATAGGGTTGTGGATTGGATTTAGTTCTTACAAAAGAAGAACCATCCTGGGCACATTTTCTTGTTGACTCAGCAAGAAAACCCTGAAAAGAGGAGCTCTTGAGAGCAGAAAGTACCAAGGAAAATTTATAAAACTGATTCTCACACACTACTGAGCTATCATAAGACCCCTCCTGGAGTACTGATTCCAGCTCTGCAGCCCCACCACAACAAGGATGTGAACTTTTTGGATTGACTCTAGAGGAGGGTCACAAAGATGACCTCAGGCCTGAAAAATCTCTCATATGAAAAAGACAGGGTGACAGAGCTGTGACTGTTCAGCCTGGATAGGAGACGGTGCCAGGGAGTCCTTATAGCACTTTCCAGTAAATAAAGGGCTCCTATAAGAGAACTGGAGAGGGGTTTTTACAAGACTATGTAGGGATAGGAGAAGGAGGAATGGCTTTAAACTGAAGGAGTGTGGAATTACATTGGTTATTAGGAGGAAATTCTTTACTGTGAAGATGATGAAGAGGTTGCCAGGAGAAGTTGCAGACGTCTTATTCCTGAAAGCATTCAGTGCTAGGTTGGATGGAGCCCTGAAAAATGTGGTATAGTGAAAGATGTCCCTGCCCATGGCAGAGGGTTGAAAGAAGATTCTCTCCAGTGTCCGTTCCACCACAACCCATTCTATTGTTGTACTGCACTAAATAGCTAGTCTCATTGTTATAGTGCACTGAGTGTTTCTGTTATATATTCCCACAAAAATATTTGTTGGACCTTCCCAAAAGCCCTAGTGTTCCCTTAACCTGACACCGCCTATGGCTCACCTCTCCTCTGTTAGACAGACCCCTTCCCCTCCCCGCTCCTCTGCAAGGGCTTGAAACAACCCCTCACAGGTGATTCCATCTCTTGACCCTGCAGGACGTGATGGAGTAGGTTCTGCACTAAGCTGTGGGACTGTGCCTGAGGAGTTGAGAGCGCCTTTGTCTTTTATCTTCGTCCTCACCATGATTTCCCCCTGAGGTATATCGCTAGCCAGGCCGGAACCTCACGGGAGTGGGAATTGGGGCATTCTATGATTTTGTTATTATTTTGATACTAGATCTTTCAGTCTAAAATTCTATGAAATGCGGACAGAAATAGATACCTATACCTTAACCCTCTACATGAAGTGAAATTTGAAGAACCATTTTGGAAGAGTGCAGAATGTGAAAAGTGGGTATGTAGAGCCTGGATACAAAAACAGAAAAAAATAACTGAGAGAAATTTCACAGAAGTATGATAATTTGTCATAAAAATTAGTGATTAAGACTCTTTGGTGACAAAGCGACAGCTGTAGGACTGAAATTCAAATACAGACTTCATCATCTGTATTTAATTCAGGTACAGGTTTTAATATTCTGATAGAAAAGACATATAGCAGTTTTTGTATATAAAAGAACAAGTTATAGCTGTGAGAATACAGTCCTGTTTGTTAGCTGAGGTAGGACAGCATGATCTTCATTCAGTCACTGAAAGCTATGCTAGTTTACGGTGACTAGCTTCTAGAAAGCAAGTTTACCATTGTTTATAAAAGCTTAAGCTGTGCATTTCAGAAAGGAGAACAGCAAGACTTAAATGAAAGAAAATGCTATTTCTGAAAAGGGAAACACGGGAATGTGAAGGAGAAAGTCAGCCCTTGTGTTAGGTAGAAACTTCATCCACAAGTGACTCTTCAAATCAAACTTTAAAACTCTCTGAGTCACTCCTAATAGCAGCTAAAATTTTCACTTTAGGTGGCTGGTAAGGTGGAAAAGACATAACAATAAAATTACTCTGAGGAACTACTGGAAAAGAGACAGTCTTAGTCCTTGAATCAGATTATTTCTTTAGGAATTAGCTTCTGAAACTTTTAATAAGGAAGAGGAGGTAATGGGGAACACATCGTGTATTTTCCAAACAGAGTTTAGAGCCTATCTCAAAATTATCAGCCCAATAAATAGAAAAGTCATCTTAGCCTACTTTCAAGGTATTGAGACTAGTCAATTCCCAGTAGAATTTCACAGCATTCCTCACAACTATGTACCACATATTGTTAGTGCTAAGAATAGCAAGTGTTACAAAATTAATATATATGACTGATAAGTAATAAATTAATTTAAAATCCTTTTGAAAAGGCAGACTCATATGGCAAGTATTTGTAGCTCATGTAATTGGTCATGATCAATATCTTCCTGTAAGAATTGCTTTTCCTTAAGTTTTACACTTTTTTTCTCCCTACTATAAGACTTTAAAGAAAAAAAAAAGCCCTATTTTGAGACTACCTCAAGCAGAAGACAAATATTCCCACACCTTCAAGTGTATAGATACACAATCAGAAAGAACACAGTAGAAGACAGTAGCCTTTGAGGACACAAATCTCAAAGGCTTTGGCTACCAGACAAACAGATATACTTGAAATGAAATTTAATTTTTTTACAGTCATTGAACATCCTTTGTATGCCCTCTTTGATGTAATGAGGTGTTCTGATATACAGCTGAGAGATATGAGCTTATGCAGTGAGAGTTTTAAAATTTGATGGGTTTTTACCAAAACCAGGCTAATGTTCCTTCAGTTAACCTCCTTTGATACTTTTACTCTACATCCTCACTCTACATTAAGATTATAATGCAGGCTGATATTCAAAATTAGTTTTCTTAGTCCTGCAAGGATCTCCTATTTATATGACATGATCAAATTGGGGAAATAAAAACACCAAAACAACAAAATAACCAAACAAAAAAGCCATAAAAAACCCAAACAAAAATGCTCCAAACCAAAACAACAAAAAACCCCATCCGTGTAATTAGAAATAAACAGAGGTTTTTATCTACCATGCTGGGTTTTGTGTGGATCAAACTTACCATGGCTTTAGGCCCACAATTCCATAAAAGAATGTCACCTTTCCACCTTCTAAACTAACTTGCTTTGTTTACAGTCCGTCATCACTTTCCAGAGCAATTAATGTTTTACCTGAAAGCCTCATTTCAGGCTCAGGTTCGTCTGTCACGTTCAAAATTCTTAGGGATGGACCTACTTTGAGAGCAGATTGTCCTTAAGAACACAGAAGTAAGGTATGCTCACCAGTAACAGTTATGGAACTGCAAGGAAAATCACAACAGCAGTAAATAAATATTTGAATCTCAAGACAGTATATTCATATACCATATGCTATCGTGAATATTTTACCAGATTTCACAGCTGTTGACTGCCCAGAAAAGGAAGCTTGCAGACTCACTGCACGATACCGTTGCCTCAATAACAAATTGTGAGGAGCCAATTTAGTTTTGATCTCTGTCTCAACATCGTTTGTCAGAGGCATGTGGAGGAGGGCTTGCACATGTGCCACTTGCAGAAGGCAAAAGGAAGGAGATGGGAGAAGCCTGGTCTCTGGGGAGGCTTTGCCTGGCAACCATTGCATGTCTCACCTGGGACAGGCAGTCAGCAGGGGAACACAACTGTGCCCTCCGGAAAGGCTCTCCAGTCGGATGGCAAAGGGTCTGTACTAATGGACTGCAGTGGGTCACTGGGCTGGGACAATGGCCTCCCATCAGCAGGCAGACCCTGGGAGAGGTGAGGCAGCGTAAGAGCAACTGTGTCACAAACCCTGGGGTCTCCTGGTTTGGGCGGTTTGGCCTCTTTTTTTTTTTTTTTTTTTTTTTTTTTTTTTTTTTTTTTTCCCTGTCTCTAGCCTGCTTTTGCTCTTTTTGCTCATGCTCACTAGTCCTCCCTCTTGCTGGGTGCTTGGCGGGACACCGGCTGACCTCCGATCCTCCCACTACCTATCCTGCCTCCCTGTGTTCCCTTCGTTTCCGCATTCCTGCGGGAGTTACCTGCCTCTAACCTTGCTTCACCGATCCATCCCACCGCCTGCTGCCCGCCTGCCCTGGGTTCTGCGGCTCCCGCCCCAGCGTCCTCTCGCTCCCTGCCCGTCCGGCCGCCCGTGGCCGCGGGAGCCGCCGCTCTCCGAGAGCCGGGCCTGCCGGGCCGCCGCTCTCCGAGAGCCGGGCCTGCCGGGCCGCCGCTCTCCGGGAGCTGCGCAGCTCCGGGAGCAGCGAGCGCACCGCCCGTGCCGCCTGGACCTCGATGGCACTCACGACCCTCTGGTGGTAACGCCCACTGTTTCTCTCTGTCTCTCTCCCCAGCCCTTTTCATTTTCATTCCTGCTTTTCTGTCTTTTCTACCCCACTTTAGTAGGGCAACGCCTTTTTGTTTTGTTACCAGTAAATGATCCTCAGATACAATATTGTCTCCTTTGACTCAATTTTGTCTTAGACCATCTGCTTTGAAAGAACTCCTGCTGTTACACGTAGTGTTTGGTTCCGCAACACAAACTGATAAAACATAATGACAAAAAGAAAAGTAAAAAAATATTTCCACATGAAGAAGTGAGGAAACAACGACTTGGGTATTAGGAAAAGGTTCTTCCCCCAGAGGGTGGTTGTGCGCTGGAACAGGCTCCCTGGGGAAGCAGTCACAGGATGGGCTTGCCAGAGTTCTGGGAGTCTGGACAGTAGTCTCAGAAACGTGGTATGACTCTTGGGGATGGTGCAGTGCTGTTAAGATGGACACAATGGTCCTTGTGGGTCTCTTCCAACTCAGCAGATTCTGTGAGTATTTTACTATTAGATTTCTCTGCCTTGTGTGTAGGACCTTGGATCCAGGTTCTTAAACTGCAGCATTAGTGACGCAGACCCCATGTCATAACATCTTCCCTCAGTGGCCCAGGAAATATAACCACTGCACTGGTCACATTACAGTTTTTAACACGAGACACTGGGTTTTGTAGAGCTCATGAAAATTTGTTTGTTAAGGCTTGTTTCAGATTGAAAACATTTTTAAATTCTCTTCACTTTGAGAAAGCAACAAGCAAAGTCTAGGTGCAATGTTCACAGATACAGTTCACCTTTTTTGACTGTTCCTAGGTGAGTCTTGTTCTTAACGTTATTTAAAAGGCACACTGCTACACTGCAGAAACTTACCAAAGGATAGCACCTGGTCTGTCTTACTGCATCAAAAATTAGTATTAAGGAACTCCGAGAGAGACAGCAGTTACTGACGTTACTAGAACCAGATCCTTTTTGAGAACACTCAGTGAACTACTTTTTATGTGAGATGTGTCTTCTCTGGTCCCTAAAATTTGGATGGAAATCTCAGGAAATTTCAATACAGAGTTCAATAGTAATTCCATTACAAGTCTTTCACAACTGAAGACTTCAGTATCACTTTTTTACCCCAACACATATGTTTCTTAAATCAAATTAGTATTTCTTCTATGGCTAAACATTTTAAGATTCTTGGGTTCTTTTACTGTCTATTTGCACTTCCTTAATCAGCCTGGGTTTTTTCTTTATCAACTTGTTCATTTACTTGTGATGTTCTTTGAAGTAGTTTTCTTCCCTCAGAAACCCTCCCTAAAACACTTCTGTTTCACTCACATATTGATTTCAAAGGAAACTGAGTAGTTTACAGAATTTACCGCAATTATCATTCTGTTAAATAGAATAATCAGTCTGTTGGAGCAGGGGGAAATCCCTAACATATTGTTTGAAACTTTTTTCTTTTTTTAAAAAAAAGGGGAAAAAAAAAACCAGAAGAAAGAAAAAGGAGAAATTACTTCTATGAAATCTTTTCCTTAACCTTTTTTTCAAGGATTCAGTAAAAAAAATTTACATTTTATTTCATGAAGAAGTCAACCTTTATAAACTAACTGGCAGTGCTGATGGATAACATTATATTTTTATTAGCCTTTTAACATTGCATTGTTATGCCAGATAAATCAATGTACAATACTTCCTGCTTTCTTTTTGAAGAGATAAACTTTGTGACTTCTGCAATGTCACTGAGGTTCACAAAGTTTCATTTCAGAATGACAAAAAAAATCAGTACAACATACAACATTGAGATCTCTCATCTCATATTGCTTTCTAGTGGGACATGCTTTACTTGTTCTATTATGCAAGAAAATCCATTGGCAACAGAGAGTTCAAGGCAATATAAGAGCATATGCACTGACAATCTCCAGTACAGATACTAGAGATAACTTTTTTCTAAGGCTTATAAGGATAAATCAACAGCTGCATGTCACGTAGAAATACAGAGGAAGTTTCATCCCAGGAGCAATATGGGAGACAGTCAACACATGCAACCTTTGTGACACCAGGAGCTTTACAGGATGGGACTGCCCCTCTTATTTCTGTAAGCCTCCTATTGGAGGTTTGACGAGAGGCTTTGTATAGAGAAGAGCCTTTATATTTGAAATAATGAAGGAAATATGAAATAGCCTGCTGTTGCACTGGGAGTTTCTATTTAATGTCTTCCTGAACTTGTTCTTTATGTTTATGAAAGCCTTGAAACTCAGTAAATAAATTCAACATATTCTTCTGTATGAAAAAGGTATAAGCATTTTGGGAAATTTTTTTCTCCTTTGATTCCAATCTCTCAGTGACGCAGTAAAGGCCATCTTATTCCTGGGAGGTCTTCACTGACATCAGCTAGTATCAGTGTGTGCCACTGGATTATCAACCAACAGCCTTATGGCTCTGTGCATTTCAGTTACTTAAGAAGCTCTACAAAAATGTCCCATATTCGAGAAAAAAGAAAAAAAATCACAGAAGTACTGCAAAATGAGGGCCAAGTTTAGTTCTACCTACTTAAGTCAGACGCTATTTATGTGTTTGAGTACTGAAATGATATCTTAGTACTCACTTACTTTGAGAATAAAACTCCATTAGAGTCATGCTACTTCACACAAAAAAATGAGCTTGCTTAAGTTTTGTATTTATTTATTGAATGTGTGTCCAAAAAATTTTATTCACTGACAGCCTCTTCTCAGTGGTACTAATGGAAAGTTCAAAAAGACATTCCAGAGTTACAACCTTTCATAAAAGTCTAGTTCAGAAAGAAATGGAACATTTCTTATTTAATCTCCATATCACAAACCATTACATTTTATCCATATTAGACTCAATAAGTTTATAAAGATGAAATCATTCCTCAGAAGATAACTTATCAGAATTTTTATTCTCAGAAAGTGGTGAAGTCAGACGTACTGCTGTGCATGCATTTGGTATTAAGAAAGGCCTTATAAAACCATGTTTTTCCATGTCAGTCTGGTTGAATGTGTTTGTGAACATGAAATTTCCACATTATTTTGACCTTTGACACCGGGGAAAGGCCTACTAAGACCACTATGGGAAGACTGTCTTTACCATCTAAGTGTATGAGCTAAATCCTTTGGTTTCTTATTTCACATGTAGGCAAATACCAGTATGTTTCAAAGCAAAGATTGGAGAGGAGAGAGAAAGAGAATGATAACTGAGATGTATTGGATGATGTGTTTGGCTCCCAACAGCATGCTTAAACATGTTTTCACCTGACCTTTACCTGGAATATTTGATCTTGCAGATGCTCAACTAGAGTTTCTTGAAAACTCTATTTTACCTTGAATACAAAAAAAGGCATAAAACCAGAGGGTCAAGTCTGGTACAAATTTAGATAGGTGACAACAGAAATAATTGTTATATTTCTTCTCTGTGCAAAGTAATATTAGGGTAATGGCATATAGCCCAAAAACAGTACTTGGACCCATGCTTTCTTTTTTACGTATTTACCTATCTAGTGTCATTTATTTCCATATAGATTCCTTTGCCTTTATAGATTATACCTTAAATTAAGTCTTTAGTTCTTGATTAATCTGCAGAAGACTTCATAAATAAGCAACTGAGTTTTATATGGGTTTTATATGCACCTAGACAATTTTATTTAATCTGAAAAAAGCTCATCGTTCAATGTGTATTATAAAAATTCATAACGGTTTTCCACATAACACATTGCTAGCCCACAGACATTAAAAACTAAACATGCTTCAATGAATAATATGATCAAACACATAATTTAACTTCAAATACAACTGACAATGGGCAAAACAAAATTGACAATGCAAGACAAATATGCATTATATATCTTATGCATTTTATCCAGAGTTATTCTCATCATTCTAAATAAAAGCAAAATAATCTGCCAAGAACAAAATCAACTGATGCCTGAAGAAGCACTGAATTAAAATCTAAAATAGCAGTTTCCTGTGCCAACCACCACTGGATAATGAAAATTTCAATGTGCATTAGTAAGGAAAAGAGTAACACAAGCTACCTTTCACATATTGATTACTACGCATGTGATCCTGCATTTGTTATTTGGTTGGTTGTTGGTCTTTGGCTGGCAAATATTCCTACCTCAGCTCCTTCCCTCAAATCTGCACTTCACTGTTTGGCCTACAAATTATTATCTTAAAGGGCAGAGCTAGAGAGGGCTACAGATTTTCTTCTATGTAATTACCTGAAATAAAGGTTCTACTCAAAAAACTATACAGATTTCTTTTTAATAAAGAAAAACAATGTGCTCAAAATCAATAATGGCTAACAGTGATTATACAGAGGCAAATTCATTTCAGTTTTAGGTTTCAAAGGTTTGCCAACTTGAGCAACAAGATTAAAAAGATGAAGTAAAAGAATATAGCTGTAAACCAGTGTCTCTAATATATTATTATGAATAATCCTAAGTGAAACAAAATCATTTAAAAGCCAAGAAAATAGAGTAGCTATTGATATATTTAAGCTGTATATCTTCAGGGTCTAATTGATGAGAAAGAAAACTGTTCATATCTTAATTTATTTTCTTTTTGATGGAGGGAGAAATTTAAATTTGTATATTCACAGGGGTAAAGGGAAAGGTAGGGATTTAAAATAGGTTGAAATTAATATAAAGATATGGAAAAATTGTGCTTCTCTGGGTGACCCTAAATTATGTTAAATCTCTGTTTTAATGAAATTATAGCACTTCAAATTCTGTCAAATATGGGAAGTCATAGTAGTCTGCATTGCAATTCTGCACAAAATATTTTAACATCATACCTACACAGTCACCTTTCACATCTTCAAGGATAGTACATCAAACACGTCATAATTAATAGGTAATTCAAGGTATCAAGACAGTACATGCATTTCACCATGGAATCTGTAATTCAAATGTGATAACAAAGTGCTTTAATTTTTAATCAGCAGACTCTAAAACATACCTAGATGTTTACGATGCCTTCATTCCAGAACAGCAACCACAATATACCATTACAAAACATTGAACGAAATGCAAGAAACAAAAAGAAATCCAAAGAAAAATGGTTTTTTAATTTACACAGAAATTTTCTTTAATGCATGCAACACAATTATTTATATAAATGCATAGAAGAATGATTATCTAACTATAGTTACTGAACTTGTCACTACTCAAATGAGGAAATAATGTTAATGATTGAGTGAGGGAGACATATCTGAGGAAATACACCTTTTCTGTCTTTGTGTGCATTGACAGGGCACTTGCCAGAATTCCAGTAAAAGAGATCATACATTTATGTGCTGTTCACTCTTTCCACAGGCTGCCATTTCAAAGACATTTAACACTTCACACCACAAGGCAGTTACAAAAAGATACAGCAGATGTTTGATGGCATGGAGGGCACCAGGGTCCAGACAAATGTTTTGATCTGGAGAAATGAATCCTTTTCTCACAAGCAACAACTATGAAATGAAGGAAACTGTTGAAAATGCTTTAGAGGGTATCTATTTATCAAAAGACAGGGGCAAAAATACATACAGCCTTTTAAAAAATAACTTGAGGATTATGTAGGTAGTTTATCCCTCAGAGCTGGAGAAAAATCCAGCTGTTAGCCAACTCTGCTCTTTAAATGGAGTATGAGGCTGACCTGGTAACAGACCTGGGGTTGCAGTCACACAGCTTCTTTTAAACCAACAGAACAACGGTACAAACAGAAAATAAACAAGTACAAACAAGAAAAAACATGAGAATAGTAGAAAAGAAACAGTTGAAAATTGTCAGAAACTGGTAGTCAGAATTGCAAGTGCAGGCTTGCAAATACTGGAGTAAAAGCAGATTCTTCCCCGAGAATCATGCAGAATCTGTTGTTTTGATCTTTCAAATGTCCTTCGGGTTATTGTGCTCATAACTAGATGACAAAAGTAATGCTCAATATCTGTTATGAAACCAAGTGAAAAGGGTTAACCATATTTGAGGAATGTAGCCTGAGTTATTCTATAGTTGACCATTCACAGCAGCTAGTCTCAAAAGTAAACAACTAAGTAATCTGGAGTTGCTAAACTGTGAGATACAATTCCTTTAAGGACTTCAGGTCATCTTAACCATCTATGTTAACAGGAGAGATGGTAGGGTTTTAAAAAATACTTGATACATGGATTCCTGAAGGCTAAACTAGCATCTGAAAGTCCTACTGATTTCAATAAAAAGTATATGACCTTGAAGTCCTTAAAAAAGCTCTTAAAATCCTAAAGGCAGTTTTCATTTTTCATTTAGAGCAGTAGTATCAAAGACTCCCATATCTGTGTTTTGTACTCTTTATTCAAAATGTTTCAAATCAGTCCAGAGCCCACAGAGGTGGATAAACTGAAGCCATTCTAAGTATGTGTCCTATCCCAAATAGGAATTAAAATGGAAGTAACTCCTTTCTCCCACTCTTTTACAGCTTTAAAGCTTTATTTATTTGCCAAAAGGGAGCAACCATTACATTTAATTCAGATTATATTTTTTTTAATGCAATGAAACTCATAGTAGAATTTTTTTTCACCCATCAGATATCAGGTAACAACCAGACAGGTAGGGCATTGGTTGGAAAGGTCTAAGCTTTGGAGGTAATTTTGATGTTCCAAGATACACATGCTTCTGCCTTCTGAAGATAAATTCACAGAGAAAAAAAAAAAAAAAACACAAAAATACAGTACACTATTGTGGATCTCTTATAGCAGTCATTCCTAACAAGCAGCATGAAGTATTCTCATGAAAAGATCAAATTGTCTGCTAGGATTTACATATTAAGGATTTGAAATTATCAGAAAGGGGTACAATGGTAATATTTGAATATAATTGTTCACTTTGCATTGCTTCTTACTGTCTTGTAATCTCAGGCCAGACATGAGATTGCTGTAACAGAATTTGACAGTATAAGGCTAACACACTGCAAAAAAAGGAGAATTGTAAATAAAACACCTAATGTTTTCCTTCCCGTCTCCCTCTCAGTCTTTCATATGTAAATCCTAAACTCAAAGCTTGCCAAGTAAAACCACCCACCCTACATACAAACCAAAATGTCAGGTACCCTGATTCTCACAACTGTCACTACAAAAAAATAAGAAGGTATTTATTCTACATAAAAACTCAAACAAATCTTAATCGGTACTCCTTGTCATATAACAACTGTTGGACATATAAGGTTGATTCAAAAACATTGTGAGTATATGTTATGCTACACTATTAAACTAACAAATTCATATTTTTCCTTCTTCATAGGCACTTTCCTCATTTACTGTACAAAATGGATAGTTCTCATTTAGCAACCACTTATTTGATAGGCTATTCTTTCTTCATCATTAATTGGATTGCCACATATTATTCCAGTGCTGTTCCGGTGACAAAGCTATTTATTTCCTCATGTGACTTTCTATGCTACTTATTTTTAGATCATCCACTAGGATTTCTATTCAATTCAATTGCAACTGAATATTGGTCCTGAGACCATTGAGAGGCTGGTACCCAGAAAAGAATTAAGATGTGGATGAAACTCAGGTTTTCTTCATCTGGGGGTGGGGGGACAGAGTTTTGTTAGGGGAAAAAAAATGTGGGAAGATAGGAAGGAGGGGAGGGGAGGGGAGAGATTCATTTATATTGCATGAGTAGCATCAGAAAGGACTTGCCCAGGAAAACCTGTTCTATCCTGGCCTCTGTCACAACTCACTGTGAGATAGTTACTTTTAATCCTTACCTACCTTTAATCCTCACCAGTCACAAGGAGGATTCGTGAATGCAAGCTTCTTAGGAAGATTTCGTAGCAAAGAAAAGTTTTCTTCTTTTTTTAATAAATTATTTTCATTATTTTGTAACTCCTTGCCACAAAAATACAGCCTTATTTTTTCACAGTGATTTGACTAAAGGCCAAAAAATTATGCACTGTGAGACAATCCATTCTTAACAATCCTGAGTTATTTTATCTTTACTTTCTTCTTACCCTGTGGGATAGAATAAAAGATGTTAACTACTACTTATGGTCATAAATATGAATACCAAAAAAAAAAGGAGTAATAGTGAGTAATGTGAGCTTTCTCTAAAAAATTCCTATCAAATAGATACAGAGACAGATGAGATTCAAAAATGTCTTAACTGAGATCTGGTAAGTAAACAGGAAAATTTGTATATGTAACAACTAGGAACTTTTTATCCACGTTTCTTAGAAATGTTTCTTTTTGTGTAAGACCTGAGGCCTCTGGAATTATACAGCAGGTGAAAAAGAAAAAACACATGAATTCAGTTATTGGCTGTCCAAGTGAAGAATCTAGCATAAATTACATATAATGTTAGAAATTACAGACTATGGTGCTGCACTTACCAGGATTTCCCTTGTTCTCTCTGTTTTTAGTTCTTACAGGTCACTGGTATCATGTGTACCTAGATAACTGCATTCTGCCTAGCTCTAACATATGATATGAGGCTGTGTAGGAAGCCCTGAAAAGCTCAAAGGGTATGCAGGTTTTGTAGAAAGAAAGATTTTAACAATACTGAAAATGGTCTTGATATTATTTAAGAAACAGTTTTGCAATCTCAGATATAAAGAAGCTCTAGTAAGGGACATTAGTGTAAAAGTTTCCTCTATTTAGCCTATAAATGTCATCTCATTTCTGTCAACAATCATTTCAATTGCAGCTGAAATTAATTACATCTATTTTTATATGATCATGAGGCAGCATGATACAAATTGGTTTATAACATGAAATCAATATTTGATTAAAACTATATTATTACAAGTGTGGCAATATTTTTGTTAGAGTTATTATGCCTTTCTCATAGTTTCTTTCCCCATCTTTCCAATTCAAATAAGCAGTGCATTGCAATTCCTATATTAGGATCTGAACTGTCTATTTCAAAATAAAAGTTCCTATTCTGGGGGAAATGCAGGTTTCTTTCATTGTCTGGAGACAATAGAAGAAGATAGATTTATCTATAACTTAGTCTTCTGATTTTTAGCATGTCGTTCAGTCCATAGAAAACAGAGCTTTCTGACTTTTTCACTAATTCATTAATTCTCCACTGTGCTGTTTAGGAAGCTTGTAAGAAAGCTACATGATTTTCCAGTGTAGCTGTTTCCTTGTTCCTGTTTGTAACCATGTTTCCTGGACTCTATCTTCAGTCATGCAGAACACTGTTGCAGACTGGTTTTAAACACCATAATTTCCTTATTTAACCAAAACTGTCTGGCAGATCAAACTGGCAACCCTATTTATTTCTCTGAAGACTAGATGCTCTATGAAATAAAGAAAGAAACCTTAGCGAGATACGTACGTTTCATCTTGCAAACTAAGAGATGAAATAGGTTAGTAGGCTGAGACTTTAGAAATTGCCAGAGTATAGGAAAAATCCTTCCTTCCTTCCTTCCTTCCTTCCTTCCTTCCTTCCTTCCTTCCTTCCTTCCTTCCTTCCTTCCTTCCTTCCTTCC
>VZUI01076893.1:0-62721 GCA_013401135.1 Cettia cetti
AATAATAATAATAATAATAATAATAATAATAATAATAATAATAATAATAATAATAATAATAATAATAATAATGTTAATACATCTCCTTAGCCTTCATCTGTATCCTGCTTGAAAGTGATTAAGGTGCTATGACTATATAAACGATTAATGATATAATGAATTTTATATCCTTGTCGACAAATGTTTCCACAATGTGGGTGGAAATGACTCTTCTGGTTAGACAAATGTTGGATTGCTTGCAATTTTAAATGTTGGAGTCCAAGAAATGTAATAAGGACAAGAAAGGAGACAACATAATGTTTATTTTTATTTGTCTCTAAGGAAGTCTCCAAACCCATGAAAATGGGGGGTTTTATGTTTTCATGAAAACATATTTTACATTGCCCATAAAAACACAACTTCAAAATAAACAAGTTAAATTGCTTGCATTAGAAAAATTCCTTTTAATTATGCCAGTTACATACTTTTTAGCATTACCAGTGTCAGACTATGATAATGCTGTGTGACCCATAACTCACACATCTGAGAAATGCTCCCTTTCCTAGTGGAAATGTATTAAAAACTTGTTCCCTTACTGTAAGATGCACAGCGTGTTGGATGAGCAAGATTGTGTGCTCCTCTCTAGAGAGTTGAGTGTAAAACAGCTTCATATTTTGTTTGGTGATCTCAGAGCTGGCTGAATAATTCCAGCCTTCCACAGCTCCAAATGCTGACATGCAGGGTGATGAAACTTTTGGATATTAAAATCCTGTTCTGTGATACTGAAGGAGATTAGTTTTTGGATTCCATTCATTGACACAAAGGCCAATGCTGAATGGAGGTGATATTTATTGTCTGTGAAACCCTTGAGTAAGCTGAAATCACTTTAGGCATGTACATGCATACATGTATTCTCTCACATTTAGCCAGCTCCCCACGATGCTGTTTCTTTGAGCCAAGAACAGACAACTTTCAGGGACTTGGCTCAAAAAGATGTGTGCATGTAACACCCTCTGTCACATTTTACAAGAGGCTGCAATCAAGCAGTCTTTATACTTGGATTGTCTAGACACTGTGACAGTGGGAGGGGACAAGTGAAAGAAAAAGCCCATTTTGTCAGTCATTCACTTTGCATCAAATTTTTCTTCCCTGTTTGCTGCCATTTCCAGAAAAAGATAAAGCAAGCAAAAACCAAACAAAAATCAAGGCATTCATAATTCACTGGTTCTCTATGCATATAATTCCTAGTAATAAAAACCTAAACCATTTTTAAGCTACCAGTAAATATGTATACCATCCCCCTGTTTATTCACTTTTTTCAGAATAAATACTTTTAGCATTTTTTCTTTTTTTGCAGCTGATTTGTCATTTCAACTTCTTCCTTATCAGCATGTAAATGGAATATGTAGGGTTGTCTTGTCAGCAGTTGTAAATTTATACATGAAATATTCCTGGGTTTCAGTGGGGATTTTTTTTCCCCTGCTCAGCTGAACGTTTGTGAATGAGCAACAAGAAAACTACTTTCCCTCCCACTGGTCTCCCAGATTTCATGTTTCCTATCTCTTTTTTTCTTTCATTTTCTTCTCTACTTTTTTCATGAAAGCACATGGGAAAAAATAAGAGGAGAAACAGAGCTGGGAGGGGAAAGGGAGGAGGTGATAGAATTTCACAGGGATGTAAGTCTGCAAGCCAACAAAAAGGCTGTGAAATTCTTCTTTAAACAGTAAATCCTGCATATCACTTAGTTGCCTGGAGGTGAATAAGCCCATGTTGCAGCTTCTAAGCAGGCTGCTTTAATGGCTTACTCTTCCCTGCTCAGGTAGGTGGTCAGCACCTCCTGTTGAGCTGGGATTTCTCTCCTGGTATCCAGTACGCAGCATTTGTTCTCTGCCCATCACAGCCACGCTTTCACAGAGGTGTAGCTGGGTCCAAGTAGTGAGTCCCAGATTCATCCCTCCCACCCAAAGCCTTCTGTGCTCTGCCCATGCTGAGAGCAGGGAGATGAGCCGTCACCCCACAGGGTCTGGCCATCCACTGCTTCACTCCCTGGCAGTGCTCATAGGACTCTTGGTTCTGAGAGGAGCCTGGAAAACCTCAGTTCTGAGGGACATCTCCAAACAAAGGGTCTCCAGAGCAACACCGTCCTGCTGTTGAAATGGTAAAAGCAGTACTGGTGATTCCACAAGCAGTTTTTCACAGCTGATATGAAGCTGGCATGGGCACCTCTGCACCTCTCATGGTCCTGTGGGCTTACCTGGTGTCACTGCTCGTCCTGTGGATGCACAGTACTCTGCGCCTCCAGCTCCAACCCAGCTTCCAGAGTGAGCAGAGATGGGAGGTCAGCAAGGCTACTGCAGCTCTAACAGCAGCAGTGTGTTTTGCAGCCTCCAGGCTGCAAACTCCTTTCCCTCAAGCAGTTGTTGCATTAGTTTCTTGAGGGATCCCAGCTCATGCCACCCATGCAGCCAGTGAAGTGTCAGGAGCCATTTTTCTGTTCTCCCAAAACGACTTAAACATTTTGGTGAGGGACCCTACTGAGTGGATGTGGTGTCTTGAAGGGAATAAAGAAATGCAAAAAGGGCAGTTTTAAGTCAGGCTAAGTGCAAGAGAGGGTAGACCCATGCTAACTGCAGGCAATACAACTCCAGGAAATAAAAGTAAAATTTAGAATCATTTAGGTTGGAAAAGACCTCTGAGATCATATCATCCAGCCTTTGACTGATCATCGCCTTGTCAACTAGACCATGGCTCTGAGGGACATGTCCAATCCTAAACCCAGTCTGGCTGAGTCTGATCCCTTGGTAGTTCTGTGTGTGCCTTGTGATTGCACTCAAGGTGATCTGTTCCATAACCTTCCTGGGCACCACGGTCAGACTGGCAGGCCTGTATTTTCCCAGATCCTCCTTCTGGTCCTTCTCGTGGATGACTGTCACATTGGGCAAACAAAATGGTGCTTGTTTTTCTGAACAGACTTGTAGAATAACTGGAAGTATTTGCAAATTGTAGAAAATACCCTTCAACAGAAGTGTTTTTCTTTTTGATTAGGCAGATTAGATGTGGGAAGCAGGCATCCAGACTGTGGACTGTCACAGAAAAGCAGGGAGCTGCTGCATAGTTTTTCAAGCATTAGCACTGGTGAAACATTCTTTTTCTGAATCCCATGGGTTTGTCAGAACCAATTTCCTGTGTTCATCTTGGGATAAGGCATAGAAAATAGCCAGCCTGGCAGCTTCAGAAAAATTAGGAAATTTAAAAAAGCATAGACCTTTTATTTACTCAAAGTGACAGATATTGATGGAAATGTGAAAAGAAATGGGGGGGGAAGTACTTAACTATTTTTTTTCCGTTTTCTGCATTTTCTCCCTGTCTATTTATATATTCTTTAAAAAGTATGTCTAGTAAGTAATTTTTTAAGATTTTTTTTTCTGCCACTTCTCTTCCAACCCCACTGTTGAGAGTATGTTTTTTGTGTGCCAAGTTGCATCTAAGAGTCACTGTACTGGTTCAGATCAGGGATTCATCCAGACAAGTATCTGATTCCCTAGGTTCATCACTCCAGAAACTCAGGTTTTGTGTCTAGATTCAACTTGGGCCAATAGGAAAGAGTTCAGTAACACCACCACATGGATTAGAGAAAGTTAGAGCTAGCAGATGAAAGACAACACCAGGTAACAGAACTAACCTTACAGGACTGCTTCTGAGATGTAGCGAATCATCTTCTGTCTCCCTCCACGCAGAGAGAGACAGGCACCTAAAAAAAAGAGAGATTAATCCAGGCCCTGGTAGTGCCCCATGAGGGTGCTGAACAAGAGGTTACAAGAATTAAAAGAACTTGGCTCAACTTTTTTGAAGCTGTAATTTTTGAAACCCTCTCAGTTTCATCCCGTGCAGAATCTTGGAGGAGTTGCTCTGCATTTGATGTGTTAATTCTTCTGGGACTTTCTCTAGTTTCTTAATGTGTGTACCTTTTCCAGCCCCACCAGTGGTTTTAGCCTTCAATTTGGTACTGCATGAAAAAGAGCTTCCTTTTTTTTTTGAGCTGTGCCCTCTGATAGCTCCCTCCTACTTGCCTGCTGTAATAATTCTTGGTTCACTGTGGCTGCTTTACTGCCTGCCATGCAGAGCTCCAGCAATTCAAGAAGGGTTTTATTGTCTTCAGGTGAAGTTCACTCCTGTGTAGTTGGCAAGGTCAAATATGAACCACAAGCTAAGTGCCTCATTATGTGTTCTGAGGGCAGTCTTGAACACCTCTGGCTGCACTTCTTTGGCCAAGTGCTTTGCCTGCCAGTTTCATCCTCCTGGCAAAGGGTGAGCAAGATGGGTTTCATCCTCTTTGTCTCTCCATGGAAAATATTGCCTGTCAGGACTGAACAAAGATCTCCACTGCCCTAAGAGCAGGCAGGACCCCCTTCCCTTGATGGAAAATTCCTGAGGGAAGGGTTTTGTATGAGCTTTGTTCCAACATGTTGCTATTTGTGTTCAAACTACTGCAGGTCTTTTCCCAAAGTTCACTGCTTAACCTTTTAGCAGTGAACCTTATTTGAGCCTCATCATATGTGCATTTGGAGGAGATCTGGTGAGCATCAACATAAGAACACCTATCATTTCCTTCCTCTCCTAGGATTTTAGATAATGGGCTGTGTGCAATGTAAGGATAAAGAAGCAACAAAACTGACTGACGAGAGGGATGGCAGTTTAACTCAAAGCTCAGGCTACCGCTATGGGACAGATCCTACTCCGCAGCACTATCCCAGCTTTGGTGTGACTTCAATCCCAAACTACAACAACTTCCATGCCACAGGAGGCCAAGGACTGACTGTGTTTGGTGGAGTCAACTCCTCCTCTCATACAGGGACACTGCGTACAAGAGGAGGAACAGGTGAGCTTGAAGGTCTTAATTTAGTGCTCAGTGTCAATCCTGCATCTACAGCAGAGGCCTGACCAACTGTCTCAGCATGTTGCTTTTAAGAGTTATTTCATGAAATAGTGTAAAGAATTGAAATAGGGTGGAGTTGGGTCTTCACCCTACCTTTGCTAATTTGCAGATCCACTTGGGGCTGAGACATTATGTATACATGCCGAATTTGGCTAACTGCCTCATCCCTCTACCAGGGAATGTAAAGTGTGGGCCGTGCCACCTGAAGTAGTTAAATATTTGGCATGGCTCTGTCTAAACTGTCTCTTCAACCCCCTTTGCCTGCTTGGGATGCTGTGACTGTACAGAGTGAAGTAGGTGGAGTGCCCACTGGCTGCATAAGACCAGAGAGATGAGAATCGTTCAAAATGTTGAAGGGTTCAGTTTGTTTTGCTCCTCAGCAACTGGAGTAGCTTACCTGTGGCTTAGCCACATCATCTCTTGAGGTTCCTTTCCCTCCTTTTTTGTCTTTTGTGATGCAGTATAACCCACCTGTCTTTTTCTTTAGGTGTAACTCTTTTTGTGGCGCTTTATGACTATGAAGCAAGAACAGAAGATGACTTGAGTTTTCACAAAGGAGAAAAATTCCAGATACTTAACAGCTCGTAAGTCTTAGGCTTGGGAATGGACTTTTTAATAGTTTCTAACTTCTAATGTTTACAATAATGTTTGCTTATGTTATTAGTAAAATCTGATGTTGGATATTCAAGTGTGGAGGGGATTTACTCTATGCTTACTTATTCGTCCTTGCATTTAGTGCACTTTTGCAAATTGCTGTATTGTTGGGCGAAACAGCTCCAACCACATGCAGCTTTACTTTTAAAAAAAGTGTTAGATTGTGTGATTTACTGCTTACATTTCACAGTAGCCCCACATTCAGAACTGAGACTACCAGCTCTGTACTTTATCAGTAGCTACAGAGGTTCTGCAAGGCACATACTAACATTTTTTCCAATCTGCTGCAAGTATCTCTACACAGAAATGAGCTAAAAACTGATTCACAAAAGATTCATTATCCAGACTCACATGCCAACCTTAAAAGCACTTTTATCCTTTTAAAGGTAGGTGGTGGAGTCAGAACATGCTAGGAGTTCTGTTGCATCTGACATGAAAACCACATTTCCATCCTGGAAATCATCAACTTAAAATTAATTTTATCAACTGCCTATAGAAAAAAAAAATCCCTTAGCGATTTAAAAATAACTTCTAAAACTCACTGTGCTACTGACCTATATCTGAACATCTTGTAATTCTTGGCTAAGAGCATAAAGTGGCAGGCTCTGTGTTATGTTCACTACTGCTATTATGTAGAGGTAAAACGGGTTAACAACCAAGTATGTCACTTTCTAAAGGCTCTGTGATATTGGTCTTCTCCTTTTTGCTTATAATATGTGACAATGAGGCAAATTCACTCCTGGTGCAACTGCAGGGTTGGAATTGGCTCAATGTGCATTGAAGTTTTAAAAAAAGTCAGGTAATTCTGTGGAATATTTCATGAAGCTAAAGAGCTTTGATGTAGATGAAAGCACAGAAACTTCAGTTACGACTTGTAGAGGGAGCAGCAGTTTAAAACCTTTCTGCCTCTAAATTAGGGGTTGGAAACAAACCCTTTTTAAACCTATGATCCATTTTTGCTCTCATTGCCTTGTGCTTTCCTAACCTTGCACAAATTATGCCATAACTTGAAACAAGAAGTTCCACACATTATAAATACCTTGTATGTGCCAGTTGGTGAAATCTGGCAGTGCTCACCAGCACTTAGAGAGCAATCATCCTTGGAGTTGGTGAGACAGAGAGATTCCCCTTCATGTCGGTGGCTGCAGTACATGCATTCTGATGCAGGTAATTACTGCCTGGAAGAAAGGTTTCTAAGAAAGGAAAAAAGACCAAGCATTCATTGATTTTCCTGTAGGATTATAGAAGCTCAGTTCCCATCGTAGTTAGGTCTATTTGCTTATAAACATGGCCCTAACCACACCCCTGGAGTAGTGACAGCCAGACTAGGAATCTCCAGAAAGCTGTTTTTCTGTAACAATGCTTCTTCTCTTCACTTTCATCAGGAATTATATGAAATAAGCCCATTTTTTGAGCACCTGCCAACACTGCTTGCAAGTAGAAAGCATATGGATGCAAAGTAGTTTGTCTGGAATTTTTGGAGGAGTTTGGATTTGGATTTTGCTTTAGCCCTCAACAAACAAAATTTGATTTGTGCTTTGGAGTAAACATTCAGTGCAACAACTGAAATGACATACAGGGGTGTCCCTGTGATTTTACTAAAGGCAGTCTGGGTGAAAGAGGTACCTGCAGAGTGGTTCAGAGGAGAGCCTGGCTTTGGGGCTTCCAAACACTGGGCCAGCATTCCCAGCATTCCCACCACCACACCCTGTCTGGCCCCATTGACTAGCTGCCTCCTACCTCAGCTGCAGGTCTAAAATTAAGAGCTGTGAGAAAAGACTGCATCACTCCTTCTTTCTGGCAGTGGTTTGAGAGATTTAAGCTTCTCTGTCAAAGCAGAGGGGGTTGTTCCTGATGTTGTGATCATCTACGGGACTGCTTTTTTCCTCCCTAGATACGACAAAATACCTCCATCTAGTGGACTCTGTGCACAGTAAGGAGAAGAGATGGAATGGTACAATTTATCAAGCTCAGTGTGGCATAATGCCTCAGAAATATTCTACAGCAGCATATGGGGGAAGGGTTAGCACTTCAGCTGGCAATACTAGAGCAAACAAAAAGGGCCATTTGCCTGACATACTAATGCACACAGGGTGTATTAAAATAGTGTCAACTGCTAGCCTCTGCAAAAGCTATTTGCACTTCATGTTTCTTGAACTGTAAAATTGGAAGTGTCTCCTTCTTGACTAATCACTGCTGTTTTCTAGTTGTTTTCCATAGAGTTTGTGCTCCTTTAAACTGTTAAATAAAGTGAAGTTGCAAATTTAAAGAATTCACCTTGACACCACCTTTCCTTCCAGTTACAGCTTAGACAGTGTGTGTAACTGTTTGCTTCCAGAATAGTCTGAATTCTTCAGTCACATTTCATAATAGTATTTTATTTAGTGAACAAGTCTTTGCTTTACAGAGAGGGGAACTGAGAGTTTCTAAGCAGTCCAGAAATAAAAAAGAGAATGTTTATTAGGAGTGGTAGGAGTTAAACACTGCTAAATCTGGTGCTGAGAATGAAATTGAAATTGCTAAATCCCAAATCATTGCATCCTGCAAAAAGCTGAGAGATAAACTTCTCTTAAAGCTGCACCTCCTGCAGCAATGTGCATTGTCTGAAAAGCACTACCATGTCCCACTGTGTGCATCAGTGTATGACAAAAATTCATGCTAAGCCTACAGAATACTGCCCTAAGATGGTCCTGCATGAGCCTCTTCACATTTAAATGTCATAGAAAAAGAGCTTTCTGTAAGTATTTGAAAATACAGCCTAGTCCTGTGCTACCTCCTCCAGGTGGCCAGCAGAGGGAATCTAGACAATGAAATGTGATCCTTAAGGGCCATCTAAAATGCCATGTTGATAGATGCCTTTTTGATAATTTTGGGTTTCAGGTTAATTATGCCTGTAGAAGTTGAAAATGAGCAGTGAATGTGACATTGTGTTGTGGTTTAACCTCAGGGAACAACTCAGCCCCACACAGCCACTTATTCACTTCTCCTGTGGTCGGATCAGGGAGAGAATCAGAAGGGTAAAATTGAGAAAACTCATGGATTGAGATAAAGTCAGGTTTAATAGGTAAAGCAAAAGTAGTGCACAGAAGCCACGCAAACCAAGGAATTCATTCTTGGCTTCCCATGGGCAGGCAGGTGTTCAGCCATCCCCAGGAAAGCAGGCTTCCATCATGCCTAACCATGACTTGGGAAGGTAAATGCCATCACTCCAAACATTCCCCCCTTTTTCTTCTTCCCCATGCTGAGCATGATGCCATATGGTATGGAATACCCCTGTGGTCAGTTGGAGTCAACTCTCCCAGCTGTGTCCCCTCACACAGATCTGTGCACACCCCCACCCCCTCTCTGGTGGATGAGAGGCTGAAAAGCCTTGGCACTGTCGGAATTCTGCTCAGCAGTAATGAAAACATGCCTGCATTATCAACTGTTTCTAGCACAAATCCAAAACATAGTCTCTCACCCCAGCTACTTTGAGAAAAATTAACTCTATCCCAGCCAAAACCAGAACACAGCATTCATTTTGGCAATTTTCCTATAAGCTCTTTCAAGGATCTGTATTAGAATAATTGCTATGGATACAGTTTTCAATATTCTAGTTCAAATTCAGCCCTCACCAGACCTGATTACAGTGGGCTGTTCTGCCTCTTCATGTTATTATGCTGCATCTGAAAAGCTACAGTACTAATCACTGCTGCAGTAATTGTAAATGTAAAGAAATATGTATATTATTTGGGTTTAGAGGCAAACAGCTCTCTTGGAAGCACGCAGGTGATAAAGAGATGAGTGAGTTGCTGTAGCTTCTTACAGCCAGCTTTGGGTGCTGTTAACGAAGTCAGATCATTGTCTTTACAGCTGTGTCTGATCTCACTTCTCCTCCTCTCTTCTGTTTCCCCAGGGAAGGAGACTGGTGGGAGGCCCGTTCCTTGACGACAGGCGAAACTGGTTACATTCCCAGTAATTATGTGGCTCCAGTCGATTCCATCCAAGCAGAGGAGTATGGTTTTTTTGTTGTTGTTCTAAAGACCCATTAGTGCTGTATTAGAAGGAGGTGTGATGAGTTGGGTTTGATTGATTGCAGCAATTATTCAAATGACTTACGTTATATTTATTTCAGGTCTTAACTGCACTGATAAATAATTAGGTAATTAGTAACAAAAGAAGCACGAGCTCAGTGCTTTTTCAATGTCAAAACAAAGGAAGAAAACCTAAAGGAACACAGGTCTGCTTCCTTTTTTCAGTTGTCAGCTATTTTCAAGCTTTAACCAAAAGGTGCCCTTACTTTTCATGAACCAACTTGTAAAAATATTTTGAGTCAATTAGTGTGCAAACTGTCCATTAAAGAGGGCACATTGTATCAACAAATACAAATCCTAGGATAGGCAGGATGCCCAAAATGCATACAAAGCTGCCTAATGAGGCAATCATTTCTTTGCATCTATGCAAAGAAAAGGAGTGATGTGAGTATTCACGTTATTTTCAACATAAAAGATACAGTGGAGGAGCTTACAGAGCTGAGCAGGTAGTGCTGGAGTCTGTACTTCAGGTTGTCCTTGGTTGATTGTGAAACAACACAAAAACATTGCTGCAGGAAGGAATAAAGGCTGTAACTCTGAAAGCCTCATATAGAACCACAAGTAAAGTGGTTGAATCTCTTCCTTCTACTGAGATTTTATAGCTGTGCTGCAACAAAAATATTGAGAACTAGTAAATCACTATATAAATCAAATATTTATAGCAACATCTGTACAAATACTGCTCTTCAGCAGTGACAGTTTTCTGCCCTTTTCCTTGTGTATACCCTCCACTCACCACATCTTGGTCTCTGTTTGTCCAAGTCTGGGCCTTGTTGGAGGACACCAAGCGTTCTCAGCACCTACTGATTACAGGCTTACTGCAGAGAGCTACTGCCAGACACAAGGAACACCTACTGCATGGTTTGTCACCCTGGCTTTCCAGCGTAAAAGAGACACAGTGTGACAAAAACAGTCCACTGTATCTGAGGAACCACAGTTTCCACACAAAATCCTCTCCGTGTCTGGGCTTTGTGATGCTGTTCAGTAATGCTATGTAGCATCTGTCTTACTATTTCTGATATTTCCCTAAGGTGGTACTTTGGCAAGCTCGGCCGGAAAGATGCTGAGAGGCAGCTGCTGTCGTTTGGAAACCCCAGAGGTACCTTCTTGATCCGGGAAAGCGAAACTACCAAAGGTAGGCTGGGCAAAGGTGTTCTGACTAGGAACGAGAAGATAATATGGGAAAAGTTGTGCTGAGTGTGTGAAATACTGTTTTCAGTGGTATGAAGGTAGAGATAAGTATCATTTTGCATGTATTTGTGTTAGGGAATTGGATGTCTGGATGTCCTAGGTCTTAGGGTGAGTGTTCAAAGTAGAGAACAACCAAAGTACAACTCACACTCAATCCACGGTATCTGCAGTGCAAGCAACATGGTGTGATCCTTTGAAATGCTGGATCCTTGGAAGGAACAAAAAAGGGAGAAAAAAATTATGCAGCACTTTAAAATTCACACATTAACAGGGAAAAGACTTGAATATACTTCTAATTAACATATTCATAAAGTATTCAACTGTATCCATTCTGCTGAAGTCAAGTGGAAGGGTGTATTCTCCTCCTTCCCTCTAAAAATATTGGAAGAGTTTCAGTTTTCTTGGCGGGTGCTATTTTTGCTTTTACGTTTTGCTCACAAGGCCTGTCAACATCTTCTTCAAAAGCTTCACATGTATGAAAAGATCTTTCTAATTCATACAGCTATTGAGCAGAAAGCCTGCAACTAAGTAAAAACAAACCTGGCCATTTCTCAATTAACCAACAATCCAAAACAAAAGCTGTGGGAGGCATAAGTCACTAGAATTAATTCCATACAAGTTCTGTAGTCTAATGATGGTTCACATAATTAAAGCACTGACTTGTCAGTGCTTTGATCAGAGCACACTATCAGCTAGGCTTAGCATGTAAAATGTCATGGCTAGTGAAGGAGTTTAAAGAGAATCAAGACTTGCACTCCTCTATCCCTGACCCATCTTCAGATGCTGCATTCAATCATCTAATATTTTAAGTTTTGCATTATTCCCTTCTGAGGTCACTGGATTCTACCTTTGCTGCCTATAACTCTGAAGACCATTTTTGATGCAAAATCTGAATAGACTTGCTGTTGTTCCAGGCAGACAATTTCTTGTCACCCCACAGCTTCACCATGCTTCTCATATCAGTGAGGCACTCTCACCAGGAGCAAGACAGGCTCTAACTTGCTCTTTTTCTGCAAATAGCCTCCACCTGTTTTTTTTCACCAGCAGTTGCTCTGATGTGTGTGAGGAGCAGGACTTCATCCCGCTCTGTGCCAAGTTTAAAAACTCACTCATATATGCAGCCATGGATCCTAAAAACAAGCACAACACTGTTTCTCTAAAACAGATTATTAGTGAGTCTGGTTTCCCCAGTTTTTATACAGTGATAGGGGATATGTTTTGCAGTGCTGCTTACTTAGCTAAGTCAGGGGTTTTTCTAATTTCTTGTGAGACAAAAAAAAGCATTGGGGAAATGTAGTAATCCATCATGGGTGGACTTAGAGCAGCAAGTTTAATTTCTCTGCATTCGAACTTAAAGCTCTCTACATCTTCAAGCAGAGTTTGCATCACAGCTGTAGAAAAAAACAAATATGCATGGGGTTTTTGTAAAAAATGCCTATTTTCCTTCTCATCCTTGTGGTGTTTGAGTATGTTGTTAGAAGAAAACAGTTTGTTGTTCAAGAGAGAAAAAAAAATCAATTGGGTGGGCTCAAATGGTGTGTCCTGCCATAAGTCTCAAAATGCCCCACCCCAACTAGTCATTATGGGCTTAAGCAGGAATTGTTTTATGACCTAGAATTGTCCCTTCTGCTTTAAATAAAAACAATTATAAAATTAATCAGGATCATGTTAGAAGTACCATCATGGATGATTTAAGCATGAATTTAACCTCTGTTGATCATGGTTGCCTTCTCTTCTTACTTTCAAAATAAATCATATGGAGCTGGCTTTTCATTTTTTCAATGCCTGACTACCCAGGTACTTCATCAGCTCTTGTCTGTATAATCCTTCACCTGGTTTCAATCTCCACCTTTCAAGACTGTCTGATTTTAGTTGTTTGGCTTCAAAAAAAAATCATTAGTATGATATATTGTAATGTCATATTTCTGTCCCATATTTTTATTATTTATATCTCTTGTATTTAAATTTATCATCAGATAATAATGAATTGTATAGATAACCAACAGCCTAAATAAATGCATCATGAAATTCATCTTGGTTCTTGTTTATGTCCAGGTTTGAGCTAAAGCTCCAGTCCTGCAACTTGATCTGAGGTCAGTGGGGGTCCACAGAGGGCCACCCACACAGCTCTGATTGCAGACCTGGAGCCACAGATTGTTTACGTTTTCCTAAAGAATCCAAAGTAGTGACCAGATATGCAGGGAGCATGACTAAAGAAAATACAGCTGCTGCCAGTTGATCAAAACTCAAAAATGCAAAGGTGGAGAAGACTGCCTGGAAAATTCTGAAAGGAGGCTGACAATGTACAGCCCAGAGTGGTGCTACAAAGCGTGCTCAAGAAGTGCTTGCAAATCACCAAAAAGCTTTGAACTCCTAGCTGAGAGAAATGTACTGACTCAGGGGGAGAACCTTTTCAGAAATCTGTCCTAAACAAACAGTATTTTTCTACACTTGGAAATCATAGAATCACAGCAAGGCTGGAGTTGGAAGGGGCCTTAAAGATTATCTAGCTCTAACTCCACCAAAATAAATACATAAAAGTAAAATAAAATTTTTAAAAAAAGGAAAGAAAAAGGAGACATAAAATAACCCCTGACACTCTTTTAAGGGTGCCTCCCATTCAAATAAACCAGAATCATCTGGTTTAAGTGCTGGCTCTTTTCTCTCTATATAGGGACAAACAATAGGGAATTTGAGAAGTCCTTGGAGTCAGGGTGGAGGCATTTTGTTCACTCCATCTCCCTCAGGGATGAGCCACCCACCAGTGTAACCTGGTCCAGTGGTCAAGGACGCTTCTTTCTGAGGATACATCTATGAAAGGCACCTTACACTGGGACCAACTTTCATGTCATACAAAACTGTTTGCTGGTGGCTTTTCTTTTCTGCCCCTAGCTGACATGGTTACTGGTGAAAGCAGAAGGAGAACCTTCCTGAAGCTCTCTGCAGCTGACAGTTTCCTCTTCTCCTTTTAATGCCTAAATTCCTTTGAGTAAACACAGTATTTGTCTGAGCCATGAATGAGGACTTGTTTTCTTTGCTGCCTTTGAAATGGGCCATGTTTTTGTTCAGATGCTGCCTTACACTGTAAAAAAGTGGCTTTGCTTTTGACACTGTAGAGAACCAACACGTGTCACTGGATGTAAAACAGGACTGTCCTCCAGAGCAGAAGACCTGAAGGTGCAGGTGCCCATGTAGGTGGCTGAGCTGTGTTTGCAGTCAGCAGGAAGCCAAGGCTCTGTTCAGCTGCCCGTGACTGTGGACACCGAGTGCCCACACCGGCAGTACACCACAGTGCCATGACACTCATGGAAACTGGGCTCACAGCACCAGAGGTTTATGTATGGGCATATAAATCAAGCCCCCAGCCCACCTGCAGACTGCCACCACTGCACCCAACACTAAATCCAGCCCATCAGCTGGGGTTCTTTTACCTGGCTGTGAGCATCCAGAGCCACTTCATGTGCCTGCCGGGCATCCACATGGCTGGGAAAATGTGACAGCATGTGGGAAAACTGCCAAGCAGCATGTCCTGAGGCACCTCACATGGCACTTAATCCCTGTGCTAGGACATCTGAATCCCACTAGTAAACTCTAAAGCCACACATGGATTTGGGAAGTTAAACATGAAGTTCTTGCAGATCTACTGGTGCTCAGTCTTGGGTGTAGTATTACTGCCCAAAGACTCTGGTGTACGAAGTGTGCTTGTTTAGTTATTTATAAAGAAATTTGGGATCCATCCAGGTAACAACACTACCCACATATAGTCATTATCTCCAGAGCTTCTTGTGAAAATCTTGATATTTACCACCCACTGGCATTTACATAAAGTACAGTATTTGCAGTGTAACCTGACACTTAGAATAGGAAAAGTCGATTTAACAGCCTGGAGCAGTAAATGTTAAAGTGCAAGTTTTCATTTACACAGAAGTCCTGGTATCTTTCTAAAACATTGTGAAAGGGACATGGTGGGAACATCCCAGGATTTCTCTGACATTTATCTCATTGTGTTAGATTATTTTTGTTCTTTTTCAGGATACAATGAGATTTTTGGAAACAATTTCTCTTTCACTTTGTAACAACTGACCAGGAAACCTAAATCTTTGTGACTAAAAGCTAATTGCAATTTTTTAATTTCTCCTTTGCTTGGAACAGGTGCCTATTCCCTGTCTATTCGAGACTGGGATGATATGAAAGGAGATCATGTCAAACATTATAAGATTCGTAAACTTGACAATGGTGGATATTATATCACTACTCGGGCACAATTTGAAACTCTTCAGCAGCTGGTTCAGCATTACTCAGGTAATTTTTCAGATAATACATGGCACTCTGAAGTATTTTAAAACAAAAGTGTTTGCTACTGAGCTGATGTATGTGTAAGAGGCCCTAAAGAGTCATTTGATCTATGACTCTTGCTTGTTGTAATGCATCTTCTGTTATCCCTTTCCCATTAGAGTTATAAATGTCTTTGAGTGCTGTTCACAGGATACAGCAGCAGAGCTTTTAAAACCTAACACTTTACTGTGCTAAAGGTTTTTTCAGCTCTCCCTCTTCTAAACAAACAAAATTACCAAATTTGACTTACACATCTCCAAGCATGAATTCCCTGTGAATCAGTGGTAATATGTGCCATTTTACAGCACACTATTGCTAATAAAGCAAATAGGAACTGCATTGTGAAATTCAGCAACCTAAAGCAATGGCCAAAAGGTTTGCATATATTAGATACAGTACGTATATTTTCCTACTGGATTTTTGTTCTACGTGCAAAGTATTAACATTTAAATTATGTTAAATAAATAAGGCAATATGCATGTTCCTTTATGCACACTATTTGTGTCCACCCACCAAACCTTTTTTTTTTTATTCCTGTGAATTAAGTGTGGCATGCACTATTCCACCCAAAAGTACATCCTGTTGTCACTGGCAATTAGTGTACAACAAATGCAACTTCAAAGCCCCCCAAAGCCTCTGCATAGGACAACTGGTTCTTACACAGGAGATTGCCATACTTCTCAGCATGGTCATCTTTTAAGCAGAAATTTGTATTTTGAATTATTTGCTCTTGGGGTTTTTTTCCCCTTTACTTTAGCTTTTCATAATGTTATTAACAGGTTACCCCAAATGCTTGCTGCTCAAAAACTTTTCACAATTTTTACTTGGGAAATCAACTTCTCTGTGGGGCATTTTTTCTGTATTCTTTGTATTCTGTCTGCTGTATTCTTATGCTATTCATACTAGACATCTGGCTGTCTTCTCCACCCAATTCCTGATGGGTGTATGCTGCCAGGGAGAATTTCTAGTTGTTTCTGATGACTCTACTTCAGGCTAAATGAGGTATAAAAACTCCCATATAAGAAAGATAATTTACAACCTCACTGTATTCACTGTTATATGTCAAATTTTAGTTTCCTGTGGTCAGCTTATTTGGGTGGTGTATTCTCTATGCACAGATGCAGAAACAATTAGATCTGGAAACAGCCATTTCTGTGCAACATGGAGGCATGATCAGTAGGATCCAGGCAGGGTAGCTCTGGAGGCATGCCACAGCACTCCAGGCTCCCTCTTTAATGCCTGCTCTGCACTCTGAATTGTGGGAGAGCCAAAATGCTCAGTTGTGCTACTGAGGTGGAGCTTGGTGTTGCAAGGAGCTTCAGTGCTTGCCCACCTTATGCTGCAGAAACAACCTGTCCACCTGCACAGAAGGAAATTCTGCACAGAAGAATGCATATTATGTCTGAGTCTGAAGTGCAATTGCACTTCCTCACCTTGTTCTGCTCTGCTGCACCTGCTTTAAGATGCAAGTCTCTGTGCAGGCTTTATATTGTAGTCTGCTTTGTGTAGCATGGTATACTCCTCATCAATATGTGTGTATATGTATTTCATGTTTGTATATATCGGTGTTTTTACTCTTGCCAAAATATCTTGTGTGACTTTTGTCACAGTTCAGTCTTTTGTGAAGCTTTGCAAGAGATGATATCATGAACCTGCCTCAAACAATGTAGGACTGGCTGCATATGCTAATGAAGGTTTGCTCTAGAAAGATGTCAGACTTGCATGACACCTACAGAGACACCTTTTCACAGAGCAGAATACAGAAAATGCCTTTTCCCAGGCTACAAAAAGTTCACCAAATTTTCATGGCTGTGATTTTTCAGAAAAAGAAGTAATTTATCTTCTCCGTGTTTCTTTTACTCAGTACAAAAACAATTCAGATTGTAATTGACAGATTATTTTTAAAAAGCTATACTGTACCATAGTAAACCAGTCACTCAAGAGGTTATCTTAATGAAGCATTGTGGGAGGAGGGAAATCCTGAGTCCACAAGAGAAACCAAAGGTGGTCACCTTCCATTTCAGGCTGTGCAGAGACTAAAAAATTTCCTATTCTGTCTCAAATGAATATGTTTCAATGTTCAATTCCTAATCTTCCAGGATGCTTTGTGGTATGCAACTAACAGCTGTTGTGAGTAGCATTGTTTTTATGCTTACTGTATTTGTTTCATGTCACACTTTTTTTTCTTTCCTCTCCTTTGCTGTTGGCTTCACTTCTGGCTCCATCAGAGAGAGCTGCAGGTCTTTGCTGCCGCTTAGTAGTCCCCTGTCATAAAGGAATGCCAAGGCTTACTGATCTGTCTGTCAAAACCAAAGATGTCTGGGAAATTCCACGAGAATCCCTACAGTTGATCAAGAGACTGGGAAATGGGCAGTTTGGGGAAGTATGGATGGGTATGGAGCAAAATAATTACTCTAAAATAGCTCTCTGTGTGAGGATTACAAGATGGAAGGTGAAAATGCAGGACATTGTGACCCACAAGAAAAAAAAAAATTAGTAAAGCTCAAACTGTTAGGGAAAATGTCTTTGGAATCATGTCTTTGACTTTGAAATTCTTTAATCTTCAACTTTCACTATAATTGATGGCAAAAGAAAACTGAAAATCCATGTTTCCTTGGAAGGTCTTGATTTTGACAAATTACCATTGTCTTAATAATAAATCAAGGCTCACATAGTAATCTCTTGGCTATACCAAGAAGCCTTTTTCTGCAAAAAAGAAGTCCTTATCTGCAGCATCCAAAAAACAGTGTCGGCAAATGAACTTTAATGCAGCACTGAGAGACCCTCACCTTCCATCTTTCTCAATGCATGCATAATTTTGGATTATAAGTGTGTTTTTTTTATTAATTTCCTCTCCTATAGAGAAAGCTGATGGTTTGTGTTTTAACTTAACTGTGATTGCTACGAATAATACCCCACAAACTGTTGGATTGGCTAAAGATGCATGGGAAGTTGCACGTGATTCATTATTTCTGGAACAGAAGCTTGGTCAGGGGTGTTTCGCTGAAGTGTGGCGTGGTAAGGCAGAGAATATATTTTGCTTTGGATGGATCTTTTAAGGCCCCCTTGGAAAAAATAAACAATTCAAGTATAGATCTTAAAGCTAAAAGATCAGAATAGTATGAACTGTTAGTTTATATTGCCTGAAACAGTGAAACATAAACACAGTAATCCATGGAGAAGCTTCCTTTCACTTGCACACAGTGGTATGAGAGGTTAGGGCATTAATATTCATTAATTGCCTTGGGTTTATTTGGGTGACTACACAATTGCTAGGTATTAAAATAGGAATGATGCTAAACCTGTGAGGCAGAATAGCTAACCAGAAATTAATCTGGTAAGTAGACATTTTTCTTTCCTCCAGTGTTGTAGCACTGATGGAATCAGACCCTGAAAATGTTTCCATCCACTCTCCCAGTTTAAAAATAATGGCAAATATCAGCAAGCTGATATTGTCAAGCTAGCTTTCCCATGCATCCACTTCTTCAAGTCTGTTTGAAATTTGTGTCTGCAGCAGACCCCAGTAATTCTACACAGAGACCAGGGACAACAGAGGCAAAACTTGCCAGGCCCAGCTGAACCCCCACTTTGAAGTCCAGAAATATTGACCTTTTCCAAATCCACTGACATTGTTTTCTGCACACTGGCCAGCTTAACTTATCCATCATGGGACTCATTATTTTAATGCATATAAAACAGCAAGCAATTTACAATTTACATAAATCTTAGTATGGCCATAGCATTCAAACACAATATAATGGCCATTTCATGAGATGAGGCCCAATTTCTGTGCCAAATTGCATTCTGTATAGACTCTAAAATTACCAGTTCAAATAAAGAATCACTATATGTTGTTTCTTCACAAAAATTCGAGGGGGCAGTTTGACCACTCCTTTTGTAGCAGTGACACAAAAATATGTACAGCCACAACAACCAGTGGGTTCTCCTGGGTTCTTGCAGCTGTTTCCCATTGCAGGACTACAACAAGGAGCACAGCAGCAAGTCTGTGAGATTTACAGAATTTATAGACTAGAAATACAGAAATTTATAGAATCTCACAGAATTACAGTTGACCTGTTGCAAAGAAAGCTGCCTACATTTCTATTGGCGTTTCCAGATAATTGCAATTTCTCCTTCTTGTTCTCCATCTTGAATGCATGCACAAGCTTTCAGTTGATATTAACACTTAGTGGTCAGCTCTGTGTGCCATAGATCTTAAACTGATACACAAGTCAAACGAACAAATGTAAAAAAAAAAAAAATCAGCTATGAAAAATAAAGTGCGAAGTACTAGTACCAAGTATCTGTCATAAATGCAAAAATTATTATTACAATTATGAAATTATGTTTCTTAATGTATAGTAAAAATGTTAACAGCCCTGAAGCATTACCAAATTGGAGTAGATTAACGCAGTAAAAATTAATAAAAAACACATTAAGTTGTAACTAACTACACATGGGAGGAATTCAGAGGGAAATCTATGCTATTTTCCTATTAGAGAAATATACCAAAACAGAACTAGAAAATTTAAGAATTTAAACTGCAATCAGGGCTGAGAGGATAAGTTAACATTTTTGTTGGAGTCTCTTTTTTAAAACTGGAGAAACTCATAAAAGTATTTAAAAACAGACTTGCTGAAAACACTCCATGGTAATAGAATGAGTCCTGGGATTTTTATCAAAACAGATAATACATAATTAATCCTATGAACACACAAGGTGAGATCCCATTTTATTAATACCAGTCTGGTGCCTGTGAAACTCTGATTTTTATTCCTGGTTCTTATAATTTGTGGTACCTCTGCAAAGTGGCCGTGACTGATGGCACACTGCAGTCTGGAGCCTCAGTGACTCCAGACAAAACACGCTCCCTGTCACCCATCAGAAAAGATTTTGGCCACCCTGCTTGAAATTAGAGGCAAAACCACATCCTTCCCAGCTTACACAGGAGTGCCACTAAAGCAAAGTCCTGCTTCAGCTCTGGTTTGAAGGGCTGAGAGGAATCAAGGCTTCAGGAGCCCCTGCTGAAGCATGCTGGGGTAGCAGAGGTGGTAACACAAGGCATTACTCCACTGACAGAACACTGATGCCTCACACTGAACTGGCAGAAGGAAATCAAGGCATAATGAAAACCAAACTTGCACTGCACACTTTGAACTAATATTTGCCTCAAGCTTCCCCAGACATTTGGGACTGCCCTTTAAAAGTGAGGAGCAGCACAGGTGCAGGAGCTCCTCCATTGTTCTTCTGCTAGCCTCAGCCAGGCATGGTAGACCTGGGACCTGAGCATTTGTGCAAAAAAGGACCCATTTTATGGCTCATTTTATACTCTGGTAGGTTGCAAAACTCATGATAAAGTTATTTTGGCCTAACCAGTTCCCATGCAGCAGCTGAGCCCTGTTATTGTTCATGTACTTTTAATAAAGACAAACTGGGTTATTTTATATGTTACCTTTTTTTCATGACACAGCCTCTGTGTACTTTGTGGGCTTTCTGCTATCCTCATGCTTAATTGCAGAGTAGTTTTTAATGTGATTTATTCCTGAAGTCATTTAGTGTTGTTCTGCCTTATCACACAGCAGCTCCCTATCTACAGATCACATTCAAAGCCATGTCAGCCCTGACTCTGGAGCAGGGTTCTGGTTAGTCTGGGCAAAGGATAACCAGGAGGCAGCAGGAAAGTGCTATTTCTGCCCATTTTAATTTTCCTTTCTTTTCCTCCCCACACAAAAAACCAAACAAAACAAACAACCCACCCCTCCCCCCATAAACCCACAAAAAACCCAAACCACTGTAAACATAAATAGGTCTTTTTGGGTTTTCTTTCTCTCCAGTTCTTCTCCTTCCCCTTTCAAATACCCAAGTGAAGCCTCACCTCCTGCAGGATGCCCTGAGTCAGCCTTCCCCAGCTCTCTCTGGGTTCTTGTGCAGGCTTTTGGGTGTTCCAGAAGGCTTCATAGGTGATGGCTGAAAAATGATGCAATTGTCCATTTCAGTGCTGACCACAAGAGTAAACTGAAGTGGACAGGAACACCTCATTTTCTATCAGCAACTTCTGGGGATAAGGAGGGGAAGGAAAAATTTGGAAACACATCTGTGTTTCTAAAATGAAGTCAATTCAGGATTTGTTTCTCAGGATTTGTTTCTCAGGAAACAATTTATTTTTTAGGTTTTTTTCATCTGACTCAGAATAAAACCAAAATGTTAAAATGTGTTGCAAATGAGAAGTTCTGGTTTAACCAGTTTTGTTGTCCAAATCTGTGACTGGAGCTGTGTTGTTGTCTGTAGCAATTACTTGTTAACAAGGGAATACACCAAGATGGGTTTCAGCAATCCCACGTTTCTTACTCAGAGAAGGTTTCTGTGAGATCACTGGAAACATTGTCTGAGTAGGACAACAGCAATTGTGCCCCAGTGCCAATGGGAGTATTTTCAGTGTAACAGAAAAAGACTAAAATACGAAGGAGGTGTGGGAGGAATATAATGATAAGGCAACATGGGAAACAAAACTTTTTTTAAAAAACCCTTATATTAAATGTCCTTGTTGCTTTTTCCTTGCTTACATTAGGCATCGGGCAAAAAAAGGAACAGAAGATAATTAATCTAACTAAGTGTCTGTGCTTGTAGGTACGTGGAATGGAAATACTAAAGTGGCTATCAAGACCCTGAAGCCTGGCACCATGTCTCCAGAGTCCTTCTTAGAGGAAGCCCAAATCATGAAGAAGCTAAAACATGACAAATTGGTCCAACTTTATGCTGTGGTATCTGAAGAGCCTATCTATATTGTCACAGAGTACATGAGTAAAGGTGAAGCCAGAGCTGCTGTGCCTGATAATATTTTTTTGTTTATTGATGCTCCTTGGGGATACAGAGGGAGGTGCAGCAGGGTGCATGCAAAGAAGGAGAGAGGGAACAGGAAACTAGAGTCACCTCTGGCTTCAGAAGAATTACGATTTCCACTGTGAACTGGGCCCAAAATCTGGGGGAAAGAGAAGATGGTGCAGGCTAAGTGATTCCAACTGCATCAGCATCTAAACTTGCCCAACAAGTGATTTGCATTTTTTTAGGTTTGATGATACTACATGCTGCTTCCCAAGAGCCTGGCTTTTCCTGGCATCAGAGAGTTCTTAGGACATGTTCCTTCAGTGTTTACTTGTTGGCCTAGGATTTCTGTTTCTTTGTTTAGCCAATCCTGAATCTTGTCACTGCACCTTGTCCTCAGATCACATCACTTTCAGTCCATCCCATTATCATCTTAATACATGATTTGCACATCATACTCTTTCCCCCCTTTTTCCTTCACTTTCTCCTTCTCCCTTGTCTTTTCCTGACACTACTTAGCTGGTAACAGTGTAGTAAAATGAGAAAAAGGAAACTTTTTGCTCCATCAGATCTCCAGCAGGGGTGCTGAGAGCAGAGCAAAAAATCTGCTTGTGTTGGAAAAGCAAGTGAACCAAATAGGAAACATAAGTTCTCACAGGGAAGTTTCATTGTACATTGGAGGATACACTCTGAAATTTTAAGTGCATTCTTTCAGTCTGTTTGGAGTTGACTTTTATTTTCCTGGCAGGTGCTTGTCCACCTCCCTCCTCAGAGGCATCCAAGCCCTGACTAACTCACACTTTAATCATACATCTCAGTGACATGCATATGCTTTTTCCTTTTAAAAATAAAGACTTTTCAAAACCCTTGTGAAGTATGGGGTTTATTTTGGCTTACTTTACTGGTTTGTACTGTAACATTTTACATCTTTGGATCTGAGCTTGAGGCTGATGATTTATCAAGGGAGAAACGCTTAATCATCTGTCTTTTTTCTTTATTTATTAAACCAATTCTCTGACCTTATTTAAAGGAGACTGCTACACTTCTCTGCTCAGAAACAAGACTAGGACAGAAGCTAGAGCATCCTAGGCTCTTTTTTTAAAGCAACAGGGTACTTTCTTGTTTTTCCTTGCATGGGAAAGTGATGTTCTTATTACTTTTGCTAAAGTTGTTTTCATTTCATCTCTTCTTTGTCTTCTAAAATTAATGGTTCATGCTGTATTTAGTTCTGGGTTACCTAGAGGAGGAGCACCACTAATTTCTAAGGAAAAACAACCTTTGCTAATGCTATCCCTCTTGGGCTCACCAGGCTGACCTTTCTTTTGGAGCAGGTTGAGCTGGGATCGATCTTACTTGTGTGGCTTGGAACTGAGCTGCTGCTTGGCAGTTAGCTAAGGCCTTTAGAGAGCAGCAAGTATGTTGTTTTAAAGAGCACTGGAAAAGTTAAGAAAGATCAACTTTCTCAGGACAATTTAAAACAATCCTGTTTCGTTTCCCTGCAGCTCTCATTGTAGTAGTGGCACATTCTTCTGCAAGCCAACTTAAAGAGTGAAGCGAGTACAATAGGAGAATTTGGAGATGTTATGGGAGTTTTTTGAAACTGTCCCCTGAACTTGAAACATTGCTGTCTTTAATATTGCACATATTGCTGCACCTCCATTCTGACAAGTTTTCCTAATATCTCTCTCTATTTTGTCAACTCTGCATTTGCAGGGAGTTTGCTAGATTTCTTAAAGGATGGAGAAGGAAGAGCTTTGAAGTTACCGAATTTGGTGGACATGGCGGCCCAGGTCTGTCTTCAGATTACTGAGCACTGAGGTGTGTGTGTTTTATAGCCCATGTATGGATTGAGTTTGTTTCAAATGCGTGGTCTGTCTTTCCTGCTGCTGGCAGGTGGCCGCGGGAATGGCGTACATCGAGCGGATGAATTACATCCACAGAGACCTGCGGTCTGCAAACATCCTGGTGGGCAACGGCCTAATATGCAAGATTGCCGACTTTGGATTGGCAAGGCTGATTGAAGACAATGAATATACAGCCAGACAAGGTAAATGCTGCACTGAGTGTCATTCTTGTGACAGGGAAAGAGTGGGACGTGGTTTTGAAAAGCTCTCTCTCCTATGCTTTGGGGCTGCTTTCAGCAAATCCTGAACTCACTCATAACTCCTAGTCAGAAATTCATTGCTGAATGCATCCCTAAAGAGAAAGTTTTATTTTGTTGTATTTTCTTTGAAAACCAAAATGAAACAAAGGTGATGAGTGAGAACACAGCTGGAAATGACAACAAAGACAGGATCTTCATAGTGCCATAGCAAAGAGGGTATTTTACTTACTGGTTATGAGAGTCTGATGTGGTAATCCAGAAAAGTGTATGTAGGATATTTATTTTGTAATGTGTCTTCTAGTACTTACTAACCACTATTATCACTCCTGCAGTATTCTTACTTTATTTAAAACAGGTTAAAGAGTTGTGCCTCTGTGCACTGGAGCTGCCTGTCTGAACACTATATTTGCTTTCTTCCTTTCTTTCCTTTCTTTCCTTTCTTTCCCTCCCTCCCTCCCTTCCTCCCTTCCTCCCTTCCTTCCTTCCGTCCGTCCGTCCGTCCGTCCGTCCGTCCATCTTGTTGTTTTAATAGAAATGCCATTTTCCAGTGCTACACGGGGTGCTGGACACATACAACCACTGATACACTACAGAAATGTATCAAAGAGTTTTGTAGCTTTTTCTAAAAAACTGAGCCATGTCACAGGCTCTTTTTAGTCATTCTTTACAAGTCATGCTTAGTTGTCAGATGTTGGTCCAAGCTGCAGAGCTACAGTTTTGTTTTCTTTCTGCTGGCAGTACTTTGGTAGTGCTTGTTCAATATGTGTTGGTAAACGTGACTCCATCCTTTCAGTGCCAAAGCCAAGGAGGATCCCATTAAACCCCCATTGTACATCATCAAAAAGCACAGGCCAGCTAAGTACTTCATAGCCTGCATTTACTCCCTCCTCTTGTGAGTTTCTTCTCTTGAGCAAAGTCCCTGCTTCAGCATGGACCTGTCATTAATTCTTAGGAAACAGCTAACCTCTTTCTGTGATTTTTTTTCTCTTAAGTGTTGACAGAAGGAGCCAGAGAGTTTCCAGCATGCCTTGCCCTGGCCTGGGAGCAGCAGCAGCAGCTCTCAAGCTGTTCTCACCCCTCTGAGCTGCTGTCGGCAGGGATGTGGACCACAGGCATCCACCCTAAAAGCTGCCTGCTCCACAGTCAGACAGCAAGGCCTGATTATTTTGGTGGGGTCCTTGAAGAACCTGTGACAGATACTAATGCAGAGTCTTAACTACTATTGATTTCACCCTGAGGGTGGGAATTGCCTCTTGTTAGAAAAAAAATAGACTTGTGTCATTTTCTCTAGAGCAGTAAGAGTGTCTGAAGAGGCTCTGGTAGACAGAAAGCTGACTGCTTGCTGTTCCCCTGTGTAAAACAAGAAGAGTTTTCTCTGAACAAGGCAGGCAGATCCCGTCTGCAAAATGGCTTTGAAACAGCATCCTATATTATCTCCATTTCTGTCTGGTTTGCTGCCATGTCTTTTGTTCCCTTTGGAAACCACCCAATGTATAGTTTTTCATGACTAATTATTTGTTTTCATAGACAAGTATATGACCTACTTCTGGCCAAATCTCTTCAGGCTCCTGATCCCTTGGAAATCCTATGATGACCTGTTTGTCTCCCAGTTTAAATCTCTCAGAATACTTTTGCCCTCTTCACATGTTAAAAAAGCTGTGAAAACCTGCCTGACTGATATTGAGGAGAAGTTTAGATGTTTAAATAAAAATCACTGGATTTGGGGTGGAGAAACTTTGAGAAAAGTGTAACACCAGGCCTGCCAGGGAGAGGGAGCATAGCTGTGGGTATCTCCTGCCCTTTTTTAATGGCAGAAATCACTTGTGTTGAGGAAAAAGTGTCTGGGAAGGGAGAATTAGTTTGCCTTGTAAAGTGCACTGCTGGTGATCTGGAGATCTGAGTCATGTTTGCCTAGCTTCATCCCCTGGTGCCCGTATGGAGAAGTCACCCATCCTTCCCCACTTGAGGGCAATGGGCAATACTTCCTTCCCCTGACCTCTGAGTCAGGCTGAAATCCTTCAAAGCTACAGAATTCCTTAAAAGTGATACCCAAAGAGCTGTAACCCCAGGCATCATGTAGAAAGGTTTTCCTTTCATTAATATTTTTGTCCCCTTCTTAAGGAGTAGGAAGGGATGGTTTTTTTGACCAAGTAGCACACACTCAATTTACATTTCATTGCAATTAACCTGGCTTCCAAGTCAGGGTGAGCCTAAGACCTTTAATTTATTGAGGGAGAAACATGGTTTCTAATGCACTAATGGATTTCTTTTTTTAACTGGAATTCAGTTCTGGCTTGTTTTGTTAAGCTTCAGTTTGAGCAATGCTTGTTGGAGACCATAGTATCAGGAGGAAATGGTTGCCTCTGCTTGTTTCCCATGACCTATTACTTCAGCCTCCAAGGGGATGCATCTGGGGACTGTTCTGTTTATCTAGCTGACTACTGCTTCAGTGGGAATTTTGACACAGGAGGAAAGCTTGGCCAGCAGAGGGGAGGGGAACAGGGAGCACTTCAGCCTGGCAACTCCTGTGGGAGAATGGAAACGTTTTTCCTTGCAAAATCTGAAGATTAAAGTCTCTGGTCACTCTCCTCAGCAGCCATCCTTCTTTTGGCTTAAGTGTGTTAGTACAGAGCTCATTGTTGGCGTGGGGAAGAGGTGGTTTTCTCCAGCTCCGCTTGATCTCTGACTCCCTTCCCCCACTGTCACTTTTGTCTCTGATTAAATATTTTGAAAGGAAACAGATGGGGATGCTTTGAGCCCCAGAGGGCTAGAGTGCAGGATTCCTGAACCTGTGTGGGTATTAGTGAGCCTGGTGGTAATGTTTTACTGACCGGTTTATTTTCTTTTGGGTTTGAACAAAGGAGGCCTGACTGCTCCTGATTTATGAGAGGTAAATAAAAAGCAGTTCGTTGACTGCACTGCCATTTCTCAGCAATTGTTGGGAAGGAAAGAGATGGTCATGCCACTAATGATTTAAAGTGTGTGACTGGCAGCAATACACTGCCATTAAATAATACCAAAAAAAGCAAGTTCTTGGCTTGTAATGAGCATTTGGCTCCTCTTGCTTTTAGAGGAAGTGAGTAATCAAAGGGGAAAAACATGCCTGCTTAGACTGATGCCCATTTCAAAGGCTGCACTGGGGGACTGCATTGCAGCCTGTCCCATTGCTTCTTCTGGCTGTTGCTATTGCAACATCTTCCCCACACATAGTGTCAGGCATGGAGTCTTGCTTCCTTCCACTGGTGATGATGCTTGTTGTCAGCCCTGTAAGGCAAGACTTAAAACTCCTGGTACCCTACAGGACAAAGAGAAACTTCCCATCACCTCCAGCAGAGGATTTCCCCTACAGTTCTGCTATCCTTACACTGATATGGTTCACAGTTATGTGGAGTTTTGGCAGAGCACATGGCATTTTTGTGGAGAGTGCCAGTGCTCCACGGAGTCACTGGGTTAGAGTTGTTACTATTCTAAGCAGCAGCAGCTGATACAAATATAAAATTTTCATAATAAAATAATTGCAGAGTTATTTTCCAGCCCGTGTTCCTACTGCACACACTAGAAGCACTTGCAATAGTGCCACTCGAAGCGCACATGAAACAATAAGGATCTTTCTGATGCCTTCCAGACGAGTCAGAGCTATTTTGGGAGCTCTAGTACATGTTTGTAAACTCTCAGATCAATTTTGCCTCCTTAACACTTAGAAGTAACTCCTTCCTGCCCTGCTTAAAATCAAGTGATGCTTCTTAGTTTGATTTCCTAGAAATAGGCAGGGATTTCCACCCCCCTCGCTGCTTCCAGGCTCTCTCCAGTCCCTTGGTAGGGACTTGTTCACCGGCTGATCAGGGCTGTTTTGTTTGTGACTGACTGTGCTGCGGGCTGTAGCATCCAGGGCTTTGTTCTCGCTCTTTGCCTGCCGCTCCCTGAGCCAGCCCAGGAGAGGACAGGAGAAAGGACTCCTGGTTCTCAGCCAGCAGGTCCCGGGGGGATCCCGATCCGCTCCTGCAGTGGTGCCATCTGCCCTGCCGTGAGGAGCGCGGCCAGGTCAAGAGGAAGGGCGAGAGGAAGGGGGGCTGCAGGCAGAGAGCCAGAGGGGTGTTCAGGGCCGCAGTCCCGGCCCTCGCCCCCCGCTTCCTGGGGAGGGGTCCGCCTGCGAAGCCTGCTCCTCATCGCTGATGTTTGCCAGGCTTGTAATTTCATGTTCGTTCTCACAGCACAAAAAATGTAATTGCACGGTCCCTCCCACACGGCACTCATCATCGCCTGCCGGGGCTGGCTCGTTTCCTGTTTCATGCTTGCTTCAGCACTTCGTTTTTACCTTTTGCAGCTTTCCCTTTCCAGCCCCAGAAGCAATTCAATGCCACAGTACATTCCCTGGTTGCTAACCCAAGAGGTCCCCGAGTTTTTGGGTCTTAGAGCTGGGAGTTGTCCACTGGGTTTGGTTTTAAGATACAAGAGGTAGCAGCTTTGTAGCATTTCCAGAAACAGAATCATTATCAAGCTGGCAGTGGCTCTGGGGCATGAATTTCAGAGGTTTCTACTTCATCAAGATTTAGATCTGAAAAGAAACCAAAGCTCTGAGGGATTTTTTGCTTGCCTCAGAAGAAACCATGCTGAGAATTGTATCTCAAGGTCACTCAATCATCCCAGCCCCCTCTGATCCTTCTCATCACATGACCTGCTTACAGCCAGCAAAGAATTAAAGCAGGGCCATGGATTGATTTTTCCCAAGGAAATCCTCCTTGGAGATAACCTGTGTGAATGGCTGGGCAGAGCCAGGCGTAGGTCCCAAGAATAGGCCTGAGCCTCAAAAAAACCTCGCAGGCTTGGGGCTGGCTGCTCTAACCATAAATTGTATCAGCAGCTTTAGTTTTGTGTGGTTACAAGCAGTGCAGAAACCCAAAAAAGGCTTTCCCTGGGCTGTAACGTTTCAAAAAAAAACAAGGTCTGAGATAAAAGCTGCAGATTAGTAGCTTGTTTTGGAGCAAAGACAGGTTATCCTGACCTGATGGATGCAGTGTGCTGTTGGAGTTCATGCGTGGGGTTACTGATGTGCTTTTGTTGCTGGAACCTGTTTGTAATAAAACAGGTTCCAGCAACAAAGAGAAATCCTTCCCCCACTGACGCAAAATCTGCCTTCAGAGTAGGAGATGGGCTGCCTTGTCAGCTGGGGTAATTTGGCTTATCAGATTTATTAACATGCTTGTCAGTAATACACGTTTTATCTGATGCTGTTTAATTTGCTTGCAGCACAAAGTCAGTTTGTTTAATAAGCTTCTGAGGCCTGGGCAGAGAGAGGCAATGGGTTTTTTAATCAGTGTGTTGGGAAGAGAGTAAGCACAGGAACTGTGTGTCCGTCTGGAACCACACGCAGCATCCAGCCTGTGCTAACACTCCATTGTAGCTGCAGCAAGCAGGAGGCTTCAGGGCAGTGCTCAACACATTTGGGAATTTTTGTGCTTTCACAGCAGCACACTGTCTCTATCTCCTGTTCCAGGCATTGAATGAGAGGCAGCACCTTGGAGGGATCCCTGCTAGACAAACACACCCCCACCCCCATTTACAGGCTGTGTGTGATCTCCTTGTGTTATGGCAGTGCATGTGTTGTACCTGCAGGTCACCAGCCTGGTGTGTTCTCCCTGGTCTCTGCTCCCCTTCACTAACAGCTCTGCCTTACTGGACTGCAGACTCTCTTGGACTCCAACATGTGTAGCAGGGCCAGAAAACCATGTGGCAGGGCTCTGATAGCAAGCTCTCTGCCAACCTTGCATTTTTCTCCTCCCCATGTACCACTCCAAATCTGTCATCTGCACAAACTGCAGAACGTGATTTTTTTTATATTAGCTGCTTTAGATGGAGAATCATCCACAGCAGGGGCAACACAGAGAAGTAATGAATAGCTGCCCTGACATTGGAAAATCCTCAACACAGACCATTCATCTCTCCAGCAGTGCTCACTGCACCCCAGTGAGGATTGTACTGCTCTAGCTCTTGGGGAAAGGGATTTCCTGGAATTGATCCCCCTTCTCAGGGGCTTACCTTGCTTCTCATTTTCCTGTGGTTTGACAACGTGCTGCATACTCATCTCCCAGTGACACACTGGCAGTAGGTTGAGGAAGACAAAAATACTGGAGCAGTTGGCCACAAAAGAGACTGAAGTGATTTCCTTTCTCCAAAGATGAGTTGTAGGTGGTTGCTACCTTTGGATCTGAGTATGAAGCACAAGGGAATTAGAGCAGATTTAGCTAAGTTCCTCAGAAAAACACAGCTGATTAAAGAAAGTTGTTGAATAAAATGTGTGCAACATGTGAACAATCAAACCCCCCTGTGTGGCCATCTCACACAGCACCAGCCAACGTCCGAGGCTTCAGGCTCCTGGCCAGCCTGGAGCTATTCCTTCGTTCAGCTGGCACGGGGTGTGTGCACAATCTCAGCTGCACGTAGGAGAGAGCAGAGGGACATTGGCCCTCACATTCAGGGCTGCCTGCACAGGCCCATCTGAAGGCACGCACTGCAGGCCAGGGCAACTTGACCATCAGATACAGGCAGCTTGCAGTTTTTCCAGGGATTGGCACGGGCTGTACAGCCCTGGGACCTCCTGGCAGCTGAAGTAGCCAGTTGCCAACCTCACGTGGCTGCTGGTGCTGCTGAAGCAGGGCCAGCTTCCAGGACAGAGGATCAAGTGATGGCAGCTTCTGCTGCAAAGCACTCACACATCACAGCCAAGGCAAAAAGAGAAGATGAACTTCAGCAAATTTTGTAAGCTAAGACTGGTCACACAAAGAAGTGTAAGTGAAGGAGATTCAGACCAAAACCAAGCACCCAAGTTTTAGTTCCTGCCTACATATCAACCAATGAAAAAATGTAAGAGACAGACTTGAAAAGTGAGCAGGCATCCAAAAGTCCTCTGGCACCTTTGCAAATCTAACCAGTGACATGCCGATGCTTAACTAGACTTAAGTTCCTGACTTCAGGCATTAGGTATCTAAAACTTTCTCTTGCATCTTTTTTATCCTTTAGCAGGACATTTTCAAGTCATTTAGCAGGACTTACTTGAGAAACTGCAATACTCCCTAGGAAAAAAAAATCTGTTTGTACCAGAGTACTAGTCTCTCTTAGGATCATTTACATGTAGAGCAGAAAAAAATTTAGCACATCAAAGTTTTACTAAGTAAGGAGATGAGAATTACCATGTTTACTTTTTACTCTAAGTCACGTCAGATTGGTGTGTATGGCAGAAGATACAGGACATTGAGCCCTGCATGTGATGGCAGAACAATGCCAGCAGGGAACTCTAAACAGTGCCATAAGTTCACTCCCTGAGAGTGATTTGTCCACATTGTTACACTTTCACACTCCTCCTGAAAGCGAAGGGAACTTTTATGAGAGGGTGATGTGAAGTCAAAGTCAGTCTGTTTCCAAATTCAAGAGTGTTTGTCACTAGGGATCAGCAATAAGCAATGCAACTCTTTTGCCTCTCTGTTAATACAAGGCACCAGGGAAATGTCTACATATTTTTTGTACATACTATGAGTTAATTATTACCACAAGTCTTTTCTTTAAAGTCGTACTGAAAATATTTTCCTAAGAAAACAGTCACTGATTGGAAAAGCAAATAAATCAGTGTTTAAAGGCTTGCTATCTTACTATCCTTACTGCAACTGGCTCCTGCAAGTTCTGATGATGGATGAGCACATTAGAACTGCATGTATTTAAGGCACTACAGGCTTTTCAGTGCCAGGAGCTTAAAGTACATTGTCAAGTTATAAATCACAGGCCAAAGTTGTGCCTTGAAATCAAGCACTCTAAGCAACTCAAATGACAGTATTATTTCAAAGTTCTTGCATGTTCCTAATGAAATATTGGATTTGCTTTTAATTTTTGTTTTCACCATGTTTGTTTGCATTTTGCTCAGCTTGAGCAGGCAAACTGGGAGGTACATATCCAGTGTATCTCAGTTCTGCCTTTATGTGTTAACTGTGTTTATTTTCAAATACTTAAAACACCTTGGAAGAAATTATTTCTGTTATATTTGGCTTATTTGTTTTTAAAACTGGGCTGGTTTTCATTTATAAAACTGTGGGGTTTATTTTTTTCATTTATTATAAGACTTCAAACTTGAGTTAAGATGTCTTATTCTTCTCTTGGGATGTGAGACAAACTGACCCTTTCCCTGCTTAGTCTTTCCTGATGCCCTACACGTGCTGCCTACCTGTCTGTTCTGACTGTACTCTATGGAGCTGTTGGTTAACACTTCTCTGCAGCTCCTTCCACCTGCACATGTTGCAGAACACAAGAGTCACCTGTGACCTGGTGCTTTGGTTCTGTCTCTGTTCTGGTTATGATTCCTGTATTCTCTCTTTAGGTGCAAAGTTTCCCATTAAATGGACTGCACCAGAAGCAGCACTGTATGGAAGGTTCACAATAAAGTCAGATGTGTGGTCTTTTGGGATCCTACTGACAGAGCTGGTAACAAAAGGGAGAGTGCCATACCCAGGTAAGAAAAATGTCCTGCTTCACCTGGAAAAATGAGTGGGAATGGGCCACATTCTTAAGCTGGAATGCCTATTTATATTCACTGAGCTCAAAGGAGAATGGCTATAATGTGTAAGTATTGTGTACACTTAAAAACAGTTCTCACTCAAAGCTGCTTTGTGATGGTCATGATAAAAATTACAAGGGAACAATTCAGCATATTCATTTCTACTGTTTTAATTGTGCTCAATTCAATTAATATAATTTCTAGACAACTAATGAAAGCAGTGTAAAATTATTATATTCTGGAGCAAATAGCTCTCCATAGTATTGCATTTACTTTAAGATACCAACAGTTAAACTCCCACAGAGGCCTCACTCCGTTTATTCTGTCAGTCTGGTTCACTGCAAGGTTTTATGACTGTCTGAATGTCTGGTACTATCAAATCTCTTTTTCATAAATTCTTAAATTTCAATCCTTTCTTTTGAGATGGATGGAAAGGGAAGAAAATAGTTCTGTAATGTGCAGACCAGAGCTCATGGCAGGGTCACAGCAGGGCCAGATTCTCTGCATGGGGGAACTGGAGGCCCCATGGCTCTTTGTTGAAACCCTGCCAAGTGTCCAATGGATTAAGATTTGTAGGAGGGGGTGATTGGATCTGCATTCAGATTCAGATCTACATTCAGTGCCTGAAGATTGTAAGCATTCAGGTGAAGAGGAAAGGGGTGAGGTGAAAGCCATGCATTACATGGAAAATAATTTAATCCCTTTTTCTCATCAGCACAAATATTAACAACAGGGGATGCCCTGCATTTCAAGATGAATCTAGCTACATTTTTAGTCTTTTTATTTAAAAAAAAAAATCTAAATACTCAGCAGTCTGGCTGTGTGCACTGCAGCTGATTTAATGGAAAGTGCCCTACAGCAGTTTCAATTATCCAATCTGTGCTGTGATAAAGCAGTCAGATCTATATATCAAACTGAGCAGGAGAAGCATCAAGGTGGAGTACAGTTTATCCTGTGGTGTCTCACACCACTTCAGAAGACTGAACTCAGCAAAACTAATCTTCCAGACTTTTACCAGGAATTTCAAGTTTGCTAGCACATAGCAGCCAGTAGCTGATATTTGAGAAGAGAATATGGGGACTGGAAGGCATCTCATGATCAGCAGTGAACTTTGGCATGATTAACAGGGAGCAGCTTAGCAAAGGTGTGGCTGTGACAACTGAATGAGGAAGCAGAAAATATAATGGCATGTTTCTGTGGAATGGATGAGTCTCTCTGCCCAGCACTTCCCCACATGGGGTGTTGCCTCCAGTCAGAGCATCTGTGTCACCAGTCAGCACAAAAATCTTCCTGCCATAAGGATTCCTGGTGTGAGAAAGCTATGATTTCTGCAGGTTTATTGAGGGTTTGAGCAGACATGGCATGCTGTGCAAAGGTCAAAGACAGAAAAAAGATGTATAAGCTTTAGCTGATGAGGCATTGCTCCCAGAGGGTGGGCAGTGTTCCTGACTGGGCTGCAGGAATTCTCTAGTCACTGCCAGCAGAGTGGGTGCATGGGGTCTGTCACCAGCCAGGGCAGAGTTAAGGTGAAAATACCACTCCATGCAAAAACAACCATTTAAGCCCCATGTTTACTCACAAGTCTCTAACTGAACACAGGGTTGGTCATGGCTGCAGAGGATGTCTGCACTTCATAAATGTTTCTTTCCCTCACCAAAGGAGAAAGAGTCCACAGGATGTGCATTTAAGTGCTTGCAATATATAACTTCTTGTAGGAGCCATGACAGTAATCTCAGGCATGGGCTGTGTCCTGAAATTCTGGACAGTTTTATTATGTGGCAGCTTGAGCACATCAAAGACAACCAGCAGGATCTCTCCTCTTTCAGCACCATCCTACTCCTTCATCCCTCAGTACATAAAGCCCTCACACGCCAAAACTCCTTCCAGCTCACTCTCCTCCACCTGCAGAAGGAAGACACCAAGTAGCTGGAAGCAATTTTTTGTGTGTTATGTATCACTAAGTCAGCAATTTTTTTGGACAGTCGTGTACTGCCTTGGTTACACCCTGCCCAGGCATTCCTTCCCACCAGGGCTCCCCTATTGCTCATCTGGGAGGTCTTAACCATTCTCATGGTCACCATCACTCCCCTCTGCCAGTTTTACAAAAGGGCAGCCTGGATCTTACATTTGAATGTCCAAAGTCTTCACAGATTTCACTCCGGTCTCATTTCCCAGAACCTAAATGGAAAAGCTTTTATAGGCTGAGGCAGCAGTGTTGGGGAATTGGGGCCTTCTCAGAAGGATCTGTCTTTGCAAGTGGATTGAAAAGAGAGCTTGGACTTCCCAAGGTGACAAAGGCCTCCTGAGCTTCTTAGAAAAGACTCTCTTTTCCCCTGACATAGAAAGGACCATCTATCTCCTGCTTCATGCTGGCAAGAGGAAGGACCCTGTGAAGGACAAAGTTTCTTGAATACCTATCCCTGTCTGAGACAGGGAGTAGGGTTGTTCAGATGCACCCACAGAGCTTTTCTTGTCATTATGGCATGGCTTGCACGAGGAGGAAAAATGGGATTTCTCTCACCCTGAGAGGCAAGACTCATCTCTCTTCACGCAAGTAAACAACCCATAGATGAGAGAATGCAGTCTGTTGGTACTTGGTACCTGAGATGTGACACTGAACAGTGTCAGCCTTGAAACAAAGAGGGTCATGGAGATGTCTGTCTGCTGTAATATCCAGTTTCTGAAATAGTTGTGAGCTTGTTGTCCTGATGTTCCTGCTTACAGCTTGCAGCAGGCTGGGGGAAGTGGAGAGAGGCCCTCAGACAAAGGGATTGCTCTCTTGCTTGACAAGCTCTTAGTGCCTGAAGACATGATTTATAGCACACATCCCAGTCCTGGGGTGGTCCATGCCTGCAGGACACCATACCTCGTGCCTTCCCATGTCTGGAACCAGGCATTGTTTCAGGCCTGTGTAGAAGGAGGGAGAAGCACGATGAGTAGGGTAGAGGGGGGAAAGCAGGCAGTTTACAGGAGGGAAACAGACTGGGTGGAACAGAACTTGGCATTCTTTGTCATACAGATTTCAACCAGTTCCTGTCCTGATGCCCCATTTTGGAAGAGAGGCTGGTGCAGTGGTGAGATATATGAGCAATAAAGATTTTGCTGATGGAGATAAAGATCAGTCTGGAGTTCATAATGAAGCCTTGCCTGGAACCCTATAGCTCCCACAAGCAAGACCAACTTTTTGGAAGGTGTCCTCATGTTCATACTTTAACCAAGCCTGTTTCTCTGTCAGTGGTCATAATGGGCCACTTTGATAACTAATTTATGCCCTTTTTTTATGCTTTCTTATCCTTTTCACAAGGCAGCAGATTAAAATAAGCAGCTTTCACAGTCTTTCACACAGAGGTTCTATTTCCATTATTACAGGGGAGAAATGAAAAATAGATAAGGCCAGAGGAGGAGCCTAGCCTAAGAAATAGTCTGCTTAGTGGACCTTTTTCAGTGTCAGTTTCTTTTCTCTTTGACAAATGCCTTTCCCTAGCAGTAGTTGGAGAATTTGTGGGTTTTTAACATGCTATCTTTGGGATAGGCAAAAAGCTCAGCCACACCAAACGATTACTTCTGACCTTGCCCCTTTTGCTTTCTGCTGCAATTGTCATATAAAGAGCATTTTCATTTTAACTCTAGTGTAACAGCCACTGTGATGGACTGCTGCTTCTGGCCAGGCAGGTCTTTGAGTCTGGGCTCCAAGCAGCCCTGCAGCCTTTGGGCAGCTGTATTCAGCCTCCTAATCCCTGCTGGAAGCTGGGCCACAGAGAGCATGTGGTACCCGAGCCTGGGGCCAAGTACATAACAGTGAGCCAGCATAGGTAGGTGGGTGTAGCATCATTGTGAATGGTAAATAAGAGGTTAAGAAAGATGTGTACTCACCACATAGGATGGATAAGGTCAGGTGGGTTTATTTGTAAGCAAGGAAGCTCTGCTCACAAATGCTGTAGTTCAAGGTTGCATCTATTCATGTCATATCAAGCAAATAATAACTTATTTTTAAAAACAAAACCAAAACAAAACCCAGATATTGATAGTCTAGCTTTGAGGATGAGGAGATGTTGGGGGATTTCAGGCTTTAATTTCTAACTGAAGTGGCATGACTTACAGAGTTTTAAAACTTGTTCCTCCTCTTCCACAGAAATAACTTGGTTTGCATTGCACTCAGTAAGAACAGCATTCAGATGTTGTATTCCCTTAGGAGCAGCTTAGCTGTTCCCACTGTATTAGTTTGGCCACTGGTCTGAAAGCATGCAGTGGATCTGGAAGGAGCATCATTGTCAGCCTGTGTATTGGGTTTGCATGGCCAAGGTGTCAGAGTGGAGTGGGGTGCCTGAGAAGAGGCTGTGACCTTGTGGGAGGCTTGTGGAGAGAGGAGCCCCTGCTGGAGCAGCCTGTCCTTGAAGAACATGGAAAAGTGACCCACACTGTAGCAGTCTATGGGGGACTGTTGCCTCTGGGATGGAGAGGTTCATGGAGCCTGCCATGTAGGGACCCCATGCTGGAGCAGGGGAAGGGCTCCTCTCCTAGACAGGAGTAACAACCAGTGATGAGCTCACCGTAACACCCTTTCCCTGTCTCCCCACACCACTGGGGGAGGAGCTAGAGCTGGGAAGGAGGGAGGGGTGTGGATAGGCTCTTCTTTTACTTCCCATTATCCTGCTCTGATTTTGTTGGCAATTCAACTCATCTCTCTAGTTCTAGCCTGTTTTGCCCGTGGCACTATTTGGCGAGTGATCTATCCTGGTCCTTACCTCAACTCATGAACCCTTTGTTATATATCTTCTTCCCAGTCCAGATGTGGAGTGGAGTGAGAGAGAGGCTTTGGTGAGTGCTTGGCATCCAGCCAGGGTCAACCCACTGCAGTCTAAGAGAAGAAAGCAATAATAAAGTAGCCTAAAACAATTGCTCTCCTTACTGGACTTCACATGTCCCAAAGTAATCTGTAGAGCTCATTAGTTTGGATGCAGGGACACTCCCTAGTGACAGTAATGTTTCCTCTCTTCTGGAAGAGCAGCATTGCCCAGATCCTGTTATTTGCACATCTAATCAAGCTCCTAAGAGCAACCAAAGTACTTTTCAGTGTTTTCTTTAGCCACAATTGGAAACTCCACATCATTTTTTTGTGTCATGGTAACTCTTAAAGTAACTCCTAAAGTCACTGTAACTTAAAGTTCCTACAACTTTTGTAGGAAAAGCGAAGCAGTATTGCATTTCTGTCCCCAGTCTATATGGGCAGTAGCTTTTTATTGTGCTGAGCATTAGAGTGGCCATATCCTGTGGCATCCTGAGATTATTGAAGGTTCCACTAATAAAGCTGGATGGTGGGAGGTTATTTGATTTTTGGTCTTCTCAGGGAATAAAAAGCTAATGGAAAAGCCATCTTTTGGGAACTGGATGTTTTCTTCTTGGCCAAATTGTAATTCTTGAAACATCATGAACACAAGCTGATTCTTCATGGAATTCTACAGTGATAGAATAGTCTAGGTTGGAAGGGATCTCTTAAAGGTCATCTGGTCCAATCCTACAATAAGCAGGGATATCTTAGGTTACTCAAAGCCCTGTCCAGCCTGAACCTGAATATTCCCAGGGGTGGGGCATCCATGACCACTCTGGGCAACCTGCTCCAGTGTTTTACCACCCTCAATGTAAAAAACCTTTTTTTCTTATACCTGTTCCAAATTTAGTCTCCTTCAGTTTAAAACCATTACTCCTTGTCCCATCCCAACAGGCCCTCCTAACAGGCCCCCTTCAAGTACTGAAAGACCACAATGAGGTTGCCCCAGAGCCTTCTCTTCTCCAGGCTGAACAATCCCGAATTTCTCAGCCATTTCTCATTTCAGAGCCCTTCTCTGGACTCATTCCAACAGGTCCTTCCTGTGCTGGGACCCCAGGGCTGGATGCAGCCCTGCAGGTGGGGGCTCACCAGAGCAGAGGGGCAGAATCCCCTCCCGGCCCTGCTGCCCACACTGCTTTGGATGCAGCCCAGGACACCTTTGGGCTACAGGTGCCCATTGCCAGCTCATATCCAGCCCCTCATCCACCAGCACCCCCAAATCCTTCTCGGCAGGGCTGCTCTGGCTCTGTTCATCCCCTAGTCTGAGTCTGGACTGATACCAGGTGTTTCCCCAACCCAGGAGCAACAGCTGTACCCAACAAAAGAATATTGCTGAGTATTTTATTTCACAGATTTAAGGATTTTAGGATAAACTTTTAAGGGGTCTGGAAGCATACTGCAAGCAGAATGTCATTTATTATTTATCAAGAGTTGAAACCCTTGGGTATTCATTAGGAGAGAGGAGTTGTACAGACTGCTCAGATATTCTCTCTGTGGTGTTAGAAGTGCAGATATGACAGACTTCTGCTATCAAAAGAGAAACATTAAAACTTGCAGGATAAGTAAGTCTATGGAATAGGTTTGTAAACATAAATAGGCTGTTTAAGAGGTAAAATGGATTCTTGAAGAAATGCTATTTTTATAAGTCTGACTAGTAATCCAACTGATTAGAAATAAAAGTCTTTGAAATTCTGGTTTTAAATTAGCAGTTCATGTCAAAACTTCATGTAACAGAATTTCTTTGGCAAATCCTAGGTGCTTCAGCCCTTGCTGGATGTATGAATTCCAGTGAGGAAAATGAGGATTACTTGCTTTAGTTTCATAACTGGGGTTTATTGTGAGGGAAGGGAAAGGGGAAAGTAGAAAAGAGAAAAGAAAAGAAGGGCATTTTCCTCTATTAAACTGTGATGAAAAAACCTGGTTTGACTCACTTTCCAGGGACAAAAAAATGACTGTGATTTCAGACAGCAATGTCTCTTTCATGTTCATTTTTCTACCTTTTTGTTAAACAAAGGGAAGTGAAGAGCTGTTTATGTTTTTCCTCCCCCTTCTGTCTCCTCAGGGTTTTTCTTCCAGCACACAGTTCGTTATCAGGTTTCGGAGTGTGCTTTGCAGCACTGAGTAAAGCACTGGATAAAAATACCAAACATTTGATATCTTAGAACAACAAATCAGTTGGGAAGGAGCTTTTCTGCTGCTGTTGCTTCCATCCATGTTGTACTTAAGGATGTACTGCCAAAATAAAAGCAAAGAATACAGTTTGTTAGTGGTTATGTGTATATGAACAGAGGAGTAACCGGTAACAGTTATTTTCATAGCCTTTAATATGTAAGGGAAGCAAAGCACAGCAGTCTCACCCCAAAACACAAGGTAATTCAGCTGATTCAAAGACAAGGATATGGAAAAAAGGTGCAGATTTTTGTTCAAAACACAAATTTATAAAACTAATATTAGAACATAGCGTGAACAAAATGTGCGTGTTTTTTTCTTGCAGTATATTGAAAACAGTAAGGCAAAAAAGTTTGGGTTGATGCTGCCTTGGGTTTGTGTCTAACAGACCAGTAGTGTTGTTTTGTAGTCTAATGAAAAGGTAAAATACCTTTGGAAATGTTCTTGCTCGATAGTGAGGAACACCCAAATGTTTGTTCAGTGTGTTCTAGTTTGTTGTGAGACTCTGTGACCTAACAACATCAGTTTGGAGTCAATAATATAGGAGAACCTTAACTCTATGCAGAATCTGATGTCTGCAGAGGCTTGTTATTAGTCTGTTTTCATCATTTTGAAGACCTAACCATGGTCCACTTTAGAAGCCATTCAAAGTGTTTGCTCTTAGTTATAGTATCTAACACCAAAAATACGGTGGGTGGATGCAGCTGATAAATGACACACAAGAAACCAGTGCTGAAGTGTTGGTCTGCACCTTGTACTGTAAATCAGTAATCTAACCTTTCTTTTTGTGATTATCCCTGCAAAAGGGAGTGTTAAGGAGACGCCTGTAAGAGTACGAGACATTTTTTCTGGAGAGGTTCTTCCATGCACAACCGGCAGCAAAAGAAACGTCTCCTTTCTCCTTTCCCTTCCCTTGCAGTAAAAAGAATGAAACTAAACCAAGTACTCCTCATGTTTGGAGTGGGTGGTGCTGCAGTAAGCTAAGCAGAACTGTGCTGTGACCACGACAAGGATAACTGAGAGCCTAAATATAAATACAAGAAATAAGTGGGGAGACCATGCCAGGGGTGCCTACAGTGACAGGATATGAATATGATCCTTGCCCAGATGCTGCAAATGGCTATCAGTAGGAGGAAATTATCCTGACAAGATAAGAAGAAAAGGGGTTTTGTAATCCTAACATGAGATGAGAATCTAGATGTGGATAGTGAGGAAAGGCTGAATTTTGCAGATATTTCTTTCTAAGCATCCTTAATAATTAAACACAGCCAGGACACGAGGATACGGACTAAAGACCAAATCCAAGATTACAGCCAAGTTACCAGCCTAAATGCTGTGTAGTGTAAGAATTTTATTCCCTGTCATAGCTTAACCCCAGCCAGTAACCTAAATACCACACAGACACTTGCTCACTCCCATGGTGCACCCCCAGGCCCCCAAAGGCGGGATGGAGAGGAGAATCAGAAAAAAGGTAAAACCTTTTCTTCTTATCTTGACAGGGTGGTATCCTCCTGCTGATATCCAAGAGGTTGGGATAACAACAGTCTAGTAACTGAAATATAGTAAAATGTAATAATAATTTTATTGCAAATGAAAAAGAGAGGCATATAAGCCAAGAAAAGCAAATCATGCACAATACATTTTCTCCTAGCTTCTTGTGCACCTCCTCACTAGCAGAGCACGAGAAACTGAAAAGTCCTTGACACAGGACAAATGCTACTTATCAACAACAAAAACATGAGTGTGTTACTGACATTATTCTCATACTAAATCAAAAACACAGCATTTTACCAGCCACTAGGAAAAAAGTTAACTCTATCCCAGCCAAAACCAGACATTTCTACAAGTCAAATGTAGAGTGGATAAATGAATTGAAGAAGGTAATTGAATTATTCCTCACAAATAAGTTTACAAAAAATACGAGGTTTTGGATTCTGGAGGTGGGACAAGCAAACTCTTCAAAAGGACACCCTGCAAGAAGAAAGTGGAGGATTCTCAGCAAGGGATAGTGTCATGGAAGCCAGGAAGAGGATAAGCTAACAGAAAGTGCAACATCGAAGTGCTGCTTCCTAGATTCAGTCACAGAGAAACTAAAGTGTCCCTGCTGGTTCTCCTGCAGAGCTGCTTGGCAGGACCCACTAAGACAGGAGAATGAATTTTGCAGATATTTTTCAGCAGGGGACTGGGACAGGGCAAGCACAAAGTTTGCAGTCAGCGTGCAGGCTTTCTCTGAAACACCTCTGCATGCCTGTGGTGCCAGTGTTACCACTGGTACTGTTAAAAAGAATACTGGGAGAGAGGTGTAAACCAAAGCTGAGGGTGACTTGCAGTTAATGTTTGGTGAAAAGCACTTCAGCAGAGGAGTCAAGGGGTTACATAGAAAAGAAAAAGTACCAAAGGGCCTGGCTTTACTTAGAGTCAAGCAAGATGAGTCACCATCCCTGGAGATACTTAAAAGTCTGTCGATGTGGTACTTAGGGGCATGGTTCAGTGGTGGATTTGGCAGTGTTACGTTAACAGTGGTGGATTTGGACTCAGTGTTTTTAAGGGTCTTTTCCAACCTAAATGTTTCTATGATTCTGTGAAGGTAATACAACTTTTTACTTTTTTCTTTTGAGAGAGAAAGAGCTATGGTTCTTTAGTGGAGATGTTTTGCTTGGCATTTGACTTGTCTTGTGAGCAACTTTGTTCTGTTTTGGTTTGGGAACAGTCAAGTATGATAGAAACTGTACTAACCAGCACAGATGAAGGAAGTGCAGGTCAGCATCAATAAGCTTCTGGGCTGACACTGAAGGCAATGCTGCTGGGCAACCCTGGTAGCCAGGAGTGGCAGAGTTTGTCTTGAATGCCCTGCAGCATGACCTCACAGAATGCTTTCAGAAAGACCCATGGTTAGTGTGAGGGTTTCAGAAATTCATCTTAATTTCTAGAATTCTGAATTTTCCATGGTTTGCAGTGCATTTGTTTTCCTTAAGCACTTCACATATTATACTTCACGGTTCCTGCTGTCAGAGAGGGAAAGCACCAAATCCTGCCCATTGTGAGAAAGCCAAGAGGGTAACTATGGGAGCAGCGTTCTGCTCATCACTGGATCCTAAAACCCTTTACTGAGAAAGAAAATAATCCAGGTTACCTTGCAGTAGATGAGGAGCTGAAACAGGACATCAGTGTGGTTGTGTTTCGCTTGTCTTAACCAAGAGAAATTAGTACGATTGAGCAAACCAGGTATCTTGTAGATGTAGTTATAGTTGGTTATTTTTTCTGTAATTTACTGTGGATTTGTATGCCCTTCACAGGCATGAATAACCGTGAAGTCTTGGAGCAAGTAGAACGAGGTTATCGGATGCCGTGTCCTCAGGACTGTCCCATCTCCTTGCATGAGCTTATGATTCACTGCTGGAAAAAAGACCCAGAGGAGCGTCCAACTTTTGAATATTTACAGGGTTTTCTTGAAGACTACTTCACTGCAACAGAACCCCAGTATCAGCCTGGTGACAACCTGTAAATCCCTGGTTTCCAGACACTGTCATGAATTACCAGGTGTTTCTCAGCCCTGTCCCACCTGCTCTCCACCTTCCAGCTCTGCGATCGGCTTCTCCAGAGTGCAACATCTTCCAGCACTGCAGTGCACAGGAAGGGCTGAAGCTGGGAACTTCCACAGCCCTTGCCTATGACCACTTGTCCTAATAATCTGAATGTCCTGGATGAAAAGGAGAAAAACACTTGTTTTTTCTTAATCAAAGACTCCAAAACTGCATTGTATTGATGTTATGTAAACTGCAAAACCTCTGTTCATTGTAAATAGTAACTCAGTGCCAATAACTGATCCTAGTGCTTTCCTTTTTTTAAAATGCAAAACCTATGTGATTTTAACTAGTCTTCTCCTGATTCAACTAAAAGTATTATTTTCCAGAAGTGGCCTCTTTGTCTAAAACATTTTTTTTTCACGTTTTAACAAATAAAAAAATCAGGACAGGTGTTTGGGTTTTTGCTTTTTTTATATATAAAATATATATAATATATATACATACCTGTACATACAGTATATGGGTGCTATTGCAGAGGAGGCTCATTTGGAATTGAATGAATCCTGCTGCAGCCGTACCCAGAAAGCGATAATTTTACTGCAGACATGAAAACACTGGTGGGATTCTGAAAGCCAGTGATCTAATTTTTGGCTTTTGCCAAGCATGATTTTTTTAAATTGGATTGCACTTTTTGTTTATGATTATGTACCTGTAGATGGTTGTAGCTTTGCTCTTTCAGGAATCACGTGCTGTATTTACAGTAATGTTTCCAATGTTTGACAAGTGTGTGATGATTTGTTCTTGAAATTAAAACGAACATATTTAAAGCAAGAAAACTACACCATCACCGTTTGAACTGGAAAATTGAAACTGCAAGGACTTCTTGTATCAAAACATGTATACTGAAATGTTTCAAAAAGATTTATTAAGCAGCGTAACCACATTCAGATGGTCTTAAAATAATAGCATTTTAGCCATGTCCCCCTGCTAAACTGTTGGTCATGCAACTAGGATTTTTCTGTTTTATGTGTAACATTTTTCCATTGTAAAATAAGTGTGTTAAGTGTCCTGTACTGCTAATGAAATTACTTTCTCTGTGTCTGCAAGTTCTCCAGTGGAATTACTATGCACTTCTTTACATTTCATGGGGGATGCACAGAACAAAGTATTACCTTTTCAGTTGTCTGTACCAGCCTTGAATTACTTACGTTTAACCAAAAAACACACACACAAAAAAATTCCTTTCTATTTCTATTGAGTTTTTAATACTGAGTTGCAAATTTTAAAGTCTTAATTACATTTTGTTATGGTTTATTCGCAAGTTTACATTTTAAAACTGTTTAACTTTCTTAATTTAGTAATTAAAAAAAAGAGCATTTTACATTTGGATAGTTGTTTTTTTGTTTAAACTGTGGAGCTAATGGTGGACATGAGATTAAAAACTTTTCAAGAAGGGGTGTCATGCCATTTGGGGCATCATATTTCATAGGAGTATGCAGACCAGTTACCTATGGGACATCATTTACCAAATTATGCAGTCAATATGTTTTTAAATAGCTGAAGTTCAGCTGTAAGGAAGCTGGCTGAATGCACAGCTAGTCTCTCATTTCTCTCTTCTACAGCAGTTTGTTCTTTATTAGTTCTGTTGCATTTAACATGAATACTTTTACATTTACAAGTGTTGCAGGAAAAGACATTTTCTATGTCTTGTATTGCTGTTACTGCTTTAAAAGATTGAGGTCTACTAAGACTTCCTGACAGTTGAAACTTTTTTTTTTTTAATTATTTAGTACTTAGATTGTGAATTCATATTCTGAAGATTCACACATTTTCTAAAGAGAACCTTTCTTCATTTGTGAAAACTAACCCAATAATTAATTGAGATTCAGAGAACAAATTGTCATCATTGTTTTAGTATTTTCTGTACAAAACTTTGACTGAAAATCCTCTTGCAAAGGAGGCTTCCACACTAGCCTTTCTCAAAGTGTGAATTTATATGGCAATGTTGCTTGTTACCAGATTTCCATGATAAATTGGTTAACGTTTTACATGTAGAGTCTATAAGTAATGTTATGTACATTATATATTCAATGTTGCTGTACCTGTAGCTGTGGAGTACTGAAGAGGCCACGATCTTTGTCGGACTTCTAGCTTCCTCTTAGTACTTACAAAGCAAGTCGTGGCCCTCTTTTTTTTTTTTTCCACAGCTACCCCCCTGCCTTAAAATATCATCCATGGAACTGAGGACTCCATAGTAACTCCGTGGGCTGGCGAAGCCAAAACGTCACCTCCTCAGCCCAGAGCCCGGTGGCGAAGCGTGGCCATTCTGCCAAGTTCCTTAGCAGCCTTTGCTACGCCACAAAACTTAAGTGCAGTTTCCATCTGTAATGCGGGACGAGCCTAAAACGTTAGTTTGCTTATGTTTCTCACTGGAAGTAAGACTCAGATGGGGCATTGTTGGGGTTTTATGGCCTTTATTTCTGATTCTTGGGTTTGCTGTTCCTTGTATTGCATTCGGTCTCTGAGTACCATGTTGGTCTCTGCCGGATCTCTGCCTGCAGCTGGCTTGTGTGCAGACTGGTGCCACTGTTGAGTGGCAAATCCAGACCATTTCTCATCGGTAGCTCTTCTGCTTCTTTTTCTTAATGTTGGGAGTTTTGTTGTTTGGGTTTTTTAATCTCTCAAATAAAAACATTAGCAAAAAATTTAAACAAGGTTGTTAGGTTTTTTTGCTACAAATTAATAAAAGCCTTTTCTTTAGCACTGTGTCTACACCACAAGTAGTTGTGTGGTGACTGTAAAAGTAGAATTTATGAGATTAGGAATCTTCTGTTCCTTCCAATATTTTTTTTTTATGTAAAACTAAATAAATTCCACCCAGATAAAAACAATTGGCCAAATGCTCCCCCCACCAGCTCACCTGATTCCATGGCATGGTGGCTGAGTTTCAGAAGAGGTCTTCTAGAAGACCTACCAGCAGCAGAAAGGACTCTGTGGGGTGACACAGGCATCTCTAAGCCAAGTTTAATCCAAGACCAGTCTCAGGAAAATGACAGGTGGAAATGGGACACTGCTGTGAAAGGGATGGTTAGTATGGGTATTACAGTTCTGTGAGAAGGCAATTATGTGAGACTTGGTGGTCTTTGAAAAGGACAAAAGTTTGTCAAAGGCACTAACATGATATTCTTTGGCTTTTGTAAACAGTGCTCAGTGTAGTTCTGGGTGATACTCTGGTTTGGATTTAATAACCACTGTAGAAAAACAAAGTACATACAGGACAGAAAAGTGATTAACTGCTAAAATTACAAGAATAATCACAAACGGAAAATCTGTCTCCAGTGTGAGTGTTTCTTCTGAAGCCTCTGGACTGGAAAGGACTGCCTTGCAGCCCAAGAAGGCAGATTGCTAAATGTCTCGATCTTGCCACATAACTTCAAGGTGAGTGGAAAGCTGCTCAAATTTATTTTAACGTGCCCCATCCTTTTCTCAAGTGTTGCAATAAAAAATGCAGCCCGCTAATGAATGCTACCATATTGTACCCAAGGGGTTTAATGGCCTCACACAAGGCTGGGCCCAAGCATGCAAGAGCTATTAGGAGATATACAGTAGCTCCTCTTCTAAAGTGTAGACAATATTCATTCATCAAAGAAGGCTTTTCCTGTCTAATGGGAAATTACCACCAGCAGTGCAGACAAAAGGATATTTATTTTCTCCAGTCATGTCAGTTTGAGGGTCTGTCTGTCTTTCAAGAATAATTGAAGTCTGTTTGTAGCTCAGAAATCTCATTGTGTTCTGCAGTCTTGGAAAGCAGTGATTATAATTTCCTGTGACTCATACACAGGGATATTTTATCACCGAGGAGACTCCTGTCAACTGAAGCTGCATTCCCTGCCATCTTAACTGAAGAAAGGGGCACTTTAGTTTCAGACTTTCCTGCACAGAGCAAACCAGAACCCATGTCCTTTCCGCAGAAAAGGAAAAGAGGTGCCTTGCTGGGATCGCCACATGGGTAGGGTCCTAGTACTTCCCTCTTAGTGCTTCTAAATTGCTCAGAACTTCTGTCAGCTAAAACTAGGCTGCTGAGGTTCATTTTGAGTGCTAGAGAGGAAATGCTGGCTTCCCTTAAGTCTGTTGACTTCTAATACAGAGCCTGTTCTTACGTGTGTGTACAATTATCTGTAACTCAAAAGGAAATTCACACGTGAAAACATCTACACGAACATCAATCTATCTCCTTGTATTCCTCCCCTGTAGCTGAATGCTTAACAAAAATGAAAAACTGGGACATGAGTAGATTAGAGGACAAAATGTTGTTAACAACAAAAGAGCTGCTCTTTTTTATTCTTGTTGTTTTCCTTTTTCTTTTTCTTTTTTTTTCCTTGCTGGTTCCCACTACGTGATCTGTTACAATCCCTATTCCCAAACCAGGAGAGGTGGTAGCAGCAAGCACTGCTGCTACAGCCCAGAGATGCTGTGGGTCTTGGCTACTGCAAAGAGCAGCCTGCAGCTGGTTTTAAAGTCAGGGAGAGAAAACATTTCTCCCAAGGGCATGGCTGCAGTTTGGAGCCTGCGGCGGGAGTGTGCAGGAGTGCTGAGAGAACTGCCCTCCCAGGAAAAGCAGGTCATTAGCTGGTAGGCACTGCATCGTGTGCTGGAGAGGCAGAGCCAAAGGTTGCAGCAGCAGCAGCTGTGTTTGCAGCAGCAGCTGTGCTCACAGCGCCTGTGCTTCCTTGTGCCCAGGGATTTGGGTGATGAGATTAGAGCAGGCTGAGGAGCATGAACTGCGGTTTCTGCTTCCAAATGTAAATATCTTCTCTGTTACAGCGTAGAGGAATGTGTATGGAGGAACAGTGTATGTTCAAGATGGGGGGAAAAAAAATCACAGGATTGGTGTGGCCTGTGGCTGTGAGGCAAGTGTTGGTTCTGCCTGACCAGGCCAGATGGAAGTTTGATTGTTTGGCTCATTGTTGGGAATAACTCGGCATTAAGCTCTGTGAATAGCTAAAAGAGCAAATAGTAAAGAAATGAGATTATCCTTCTTCCCCTTCAGCCAGGCTAGAGCTTGCCAAGGGCTCTGGTTTGCTTTTTTGTGCATAAGCATTTGTTGCTGAGCTCCTGCACCCACAGCCTTGTGAAGTTTGCTCAGCTACCTATTGTCACAGCTTCACACAAAATTCCTGAGCCCTGTAATGGATGAATTCTAATCTGGAAAAAGAAAAAAGAATGCAGGACTGCTTTGTGACTGTTGGGGCTCAGCCTCAAGCCAGAGGCCTGTCTGTGAGCCCTGGCATTCCCTGCGCTTTATTCACTGCTGCAGTTCAGGCTCTGGGCTGCCTCTCAATCCCACAGGCTGCTGGATTTCCCTAGCTAGAAGATGCTACTCATATAGGAAGGGACCTGGTGTTGGGAAAGGGCTGCAGGGGTCCTGGCACCACACAGGGTCTGGACCATTACTGTTCCTGGGACAGAGGGGCAATGCAGGAGGGGCCTGCAGCTTCCCTGGAGGTGCCCTGTGTTACCTCTGCTCCTGAATCCAGGGACCTGTTTGTCCCTTTACCCTTGGACACCAGAGCTGCCATGCTCTGTTGGCAGCAGCTCAGGCACAACTGCATGGAGCTGCTGATGGGTCTTGGGGTGACTTGGCTGGGGCTGTGTTGCTACAGCCCATAGTCCCAGTGACAATGGAGAAGCAGATGCCAAATCCTGCCCTCCTAAAAAAGCAAAGGCAACCAGCCACATGGGGAACAACTTGGTGTCTTAAAGAGAGAGGACTAGGTATGCTTGATCACATGAGAGCTCAAGTGTTCCCTCAAATTCCCAAGCCTTCCAAAAGCAGTGCAGCTGCCAGCTGAGCTTTGTCTGTGACCTCATATACATCCAGTGTATAAAACACATACCACATATTGAACATTTGCATATGTTACATGTCTTTTGTTCCACTTGGGTGGCCTTTTCCTTCCCTCCCCCCACCTCTTGCCCGTTACTCATCCATGCAGCTCCCATCACATTATTCTGTACGTGTCATTTCTGAAGGACTACACATCCCTGTCCTGCAGAGAATGGGGGCTCTGTTAATTGTCAAATATTGAGTGGGTAATGATCAATGGGTGACTAATTGGATGCAAGAGGGAATAAAATAGGTATTACTTAGCTTCTGCTCTTAATTAAGAGGATACCTAATGCTATGGGGAAAAATTTTAACAAATGGCAGGAGGGGTTTTTGTCATTATGCAGGTTTAATTACAAGCACTGCACAAGCTAACATCCAGGTTCTGTTTTCTTTCCTTTCAGGTGTCTCTTCAGGGTGTGACAGAAAAATACCAAAGCAAGAGCCTAAAAATAAAGTAAGTAGAAAATATTTTTGCAAGCATGTGCCTAGCAATGTAAACAGCAAGGCATGGAAGAAAGCCCCAGTTTTCCTCATTGCAAAAGCAGCAAGGGACAAGCTAGATTCAGAGTGAGAGCATCGTGCACATTATGCTGAGGCAGAGGGGGTTAAAGGCTCACTGTAATGTCTTCAGGTTAATTCACAGCACCAATGTTAAAAAAGGAGCAACATGACAGCGCTTTATTTAAAAAGTTAATCATTTGGAAGCAAAAACATTAATGATTTATTTCTCCAAATACAGAGTTGTGGTAGGAAATATGAGAAGGGGCACTTGATACCAACACTTTCTTCCTAATGAGAAAAGAAATATTACAACTCCTGCAGGATTAGGAACCTCTTTTTTTAATAAAAGAGGTCCATGTTACTTGCCTTGCCAATGAAAACCATCCTGCACTTGAATCTGTCCTTTCTATGACAGGCCCAATATGACTCATCACATTCTGCTTGTAAATAATGTACAGACAAGATACTCACTTCAGAGAGTTCAGAGTTTTATCTGGCTTTCAGTGAGTGAAGTCAGTTGGGTAGGCAGACTTCAAATATATAAAAGAGGCCTTCAGAAGGCAATTACGATGGCTTCGGTTTTGGGGATGAGGGAGGTTTTTGAAATGCTGAAATAAACTTGCATATCTGTTGTCCAAGTTTCCTAAACCAAAATTGAGTTAATTGACAGCAGTTTCTACAGCTTTGTGGGATGATACTTAGGTTTGGGCTGGACCTTTGAAACCCACTCAGCAGACAGTGCTGTTAACAGAGTCAGCAGAGTGTGACTTTCAAGCTATTTTTCCTCTCTTTGTCGTGCTGTTAATAAAGTACATAAAGCTCAAGTGCTCCAAATATCTGCTGTTTTCTGGGGCTTGGCAGGTTAAAGAGGGGACAAAGACTGATTCTTTGGCCACATCTGCAGGCACCTTTGGTTCTCTACATTTCTGGACCTGGAAGTGCTCACACAAGGGACAGATCTCACAGCCAGAACCTTCTTCTCCTGGCCAACTGGCAGCTGTCTACAGGGGTGGCAGGTGGACACTGATGTTCACTGGATGTTACAGACCAGTGTCCAGGGTTTGACCAGCAGAGAACAGAGGACTGTCCACACCCACTGTCGGTGTGGGAGGCCATCCACTGTGTGAAGGGAGGTGCTTGATGGCTCCATAGCAGAGCCATTTACAAAGACACCCCACAAATGTGGGTAGTGATGCAGCACTCCATGGGACACTCTGCCTGCAGCGTCCCCATGCTGCCTGCATTCCCTGAGGAGCTGGTCATCGCACAACAAACACTACTTTCCCTCGCATCCCAAGGGGGTCAGGTACCCTCCAGAGCAACCCTCCCTCCCTGCTTCCATCCTGTCAACATACACCAAAGCCCTGATTTTGGCTCCTGTGTGGCTGTGGGCCCCTGGCCGCCCTCATCCACTGTGGCACACAGGCGGCAGTGGAGCCATCACTGCTCTGGAGCTGGAGGCCAGTGGGAAAACTGGCAGGAGAGGCAGCCACCCAAGCCCAGTGTGGTGCAACTCGAGGCTCAGGCAGCCTTGATGAAAATGGCAGCTATCAGTGTTCATGGTGCGAAACAGCTGTGCAGTGGAGGCCAGGCCAGAGGAATTAAACCTTCAGCTGACTCAAATGACTGTGGTTATAATGCAGCCACTCCAGCCACAAGCATCTAGTGCTCATCACATCTGGGTCTGGCTGGGACCAGCAGGGACCATCCAGGAAGTCTGGCAGCAGTCAAGGACAACTTTAGGATGCTCCAAAAGGAAGCCCTGGTGTCCTGCTGGCCTTTGCCTTGGCACAGGAGGGAGGAAGGAGGGAAGGAGGGAGTCATGATGGCCAGTTCCAGGGCCAGGGTGATGCGGGGTTTCTCAAGAGGGAAGGTAGGCCTAGGATGCAGGGCACCACTGCACTGCCATCAATACAATCATACTTAGGGCTTGGTTGGGGGCACATCCTGCTCCCAGCTGCTTGAGATTTCCTTCCAAAAATGTGAGTGGTCATTCCCTGATGAGAGGAGATAATTGCCTGGGTCACTGCTTTGCCTTTGGACCAGAAGGAGGAGCTGGCAGAGAGATGCCTCTGGTGGGCAGCCAGAGAGACCCCTTCCCGGGGTGCAGGAATGCTGGGCATGTGGCTCCTTCTTCGGCCCCCAGTGTCACAGGAAGGGCACAGGAAGGAGCGGCGGTGGCACTGCCAGAGCGAGGAGCTTGGGGGATGGTTTAGATGACCCTGTGTGCGCAGGCATTGAGGCAGCGTGTGGTGTCCGCCTATGGTCACTTGGAGCATGTGGAGCCGTGTGTGCCCAGGCTGCAGCTAAGTGAACTTCCTTCTAGGGTTAAACTAAGAAAATGAGGCTGGAGATCAGGAAGAGCTTCTTGGCAGGGAGACGCGCTGAGTGGGGGTCAGGACAGTGGTGTGGGCTGGGACAAAAGCGGCCAGAGCGGCTTTCCTGGGGCAGCTCACCGGGGATCTCCGGAGCCGCTCCGCTTTCAGGAGCTGTGAGAATACAGAAGTTTCAGCTTGTAGGAAAAGCGAGTTTCTGCTCCTTGAGAGTGTAGAAACTTGAAAGTGTCTAGAAATCTAACCTAAATGAAAGAACCGGACAAGAAATCTTTTTTCTGTTGTTCTTTATATAGTCCTTACACGCATCATGTGATTGTCTTCAGTAGTCTGAATCACAGCTGATTTAACATTCGGCACTGACAGTAAGCGACCGAGGACTGAAAGCCAGGGATGACTTTCCCGGCGAGGCACACCGCTTAGGAATCACACCGGGGTTCCCCCGGCGTTACTTAGCCGCGGCCGCAGGCAGGGGCCGCCCGGCTTCCCAGGGGAGAGGCAGCGAGCTGCAGGCAGGCATCGCCAGGGCGCTGTGCGCCTCGAAGTGTCCCTGCCCCACAGAGCCTCTCCCGCCGCCGCGCTGAGCCGTGCGTGCCTCTTCCACTTCCTGCTGCAGAGCCAGTTCTGCCGCTTACCTGGGAGAGGCAGGGAGGGTGTCGTAAAAGGAGGGGAAAGCCGCCCGGCCGGCCGAGGAAGGAGCCCCGGGCGCGGCGGGGAGCGCAGGAGGCGCGCAGCCCTCTGGCTCTCCTCGGGCAGCCCAGCGCGAACCTCCCTCGCCCGCAAGGTAAGAAGTGTCAGAGGTGCCGCCTCTCTCGGCCCCTGTTTGCCATCAGCTGCTGACCCACGCCTGGCTCTCGCCGGGGCTGCCCCCCCTCTCCCATAGCTGTCTCGCTCGCTTTCTCCCCCCCTCTCATGAGAGCCGACTTTCACAGATGGTTACAACATGTTTCAGCCATTTCGCTGCAGTTTGTTTGGTGGTTCGTGTTCTTTCTTTCTTTCTTTCTTTCTTTCTTTCTTTCTTTTTTTTCTTTTTTTTTTTTTTTTTTTTTTTTTTTTTTTTTTTTTTCAGTCAGGAGGGGTTTGGGGTAAACACTGGGGAGGGACACGCCTGGTGTCGAAATGTTGTCCTGCCTATTTACGTAGTTGCCTGGCAATGCCTGGCGGCCAGGCCTGATCCCGCTCCCGCCCTGCCCGGCTCTGCAGGCTCAAGGTGCTGTGTTGGCCGATGCCCTCTCCTCCCTTTCCCTTCCCTTTCCCTTTCTTTCCCTTTCCCCTTCCCTTCCCTTTTTCCCTTCCCGACCTGGGGCTGCATAGGACACGTCCACAGATCTGGTGAGGGAGAGGTGGCTGCAAGGTGTGAAGAAAACAGGATTACAGACCCTTTTTGCACCGTCCTCTATAACCTTGGCACAGAAACAAGTGGGACCAAGGTGGTATTTCTTTTAGGTTAGGATAGGATAAAATCGAGTTGGTATTTCTTTTAGGTTAGGATAAAATCAGCCATATTAAAACCCGCTCCCATTTCACCCAGTTTCAGGCTACAGGTTTTGTAGGGTTAGCTCTGGCTGGGCACTGAGATTGGCACATCTGGGCTTACTGGTCCTCAACCACCAACAGGAACCCCGAGACCAGAAATTCCCATTTCCTGCAAGCCCTGTTAGGGTTCAAGGCCTGGACTGGCCACACCAGTGCCCCACCATGACCAGCTGCTGCTGTGACATCCTCGGTGGGTGATGCCAGAGACAGGGATGCGAGGGGCACGGGCAGCTGGGCCAGGGTTGGCGGGTGGCTGCCGATGGTGCTGCTGCCTGCAGTGCCAGCAGCCTCTGAGGCCAGCCGTGCGCTTGCAGAATGCTGGCAGTGTCTGGAAGCATGCTGTATTCTTTTTTTTTTTTTAGTTTTCTAATGCAGTTGAGTTTTCTTTCTGTTTTCCTAAGGCAGAAAGCCAGGCATGTGCAGTTATGGTGTTCGTGTCTGTCAGTGCCCCCCACCCCCAGCAGTGGCTTTTGAAGTTTGGCAGAGGGTACATGTCTGAAAGATACACACATTTCTGCACGTTTCATGACTGCAAGTGAGCGAGGCAGTTCTCACGCCAGCTGAGGGAGACACGTCAGGTCCCTGCAGGCTTCCCTCAGCCTCCCACCGCCCACACACCCCGCAGCCCTCGTGCTGCAGAGCAGGGAGAGTGGTTGGGGATGGGAGAGGCATCAGCCCTGTGAAATACCAGGGGTTCTTTAGGAACCAACCTTCATTGTAAGGCATGATGCCATAGGTAAGCAGGCTGAGGAAATTGATGCCTCCCAGGGTAATTCCCCCATCCCACCCCACTGAGCCAGCTTCGGTTTTGTGACAGGAGTTTTGAATGTCCCAGGCCATGGGATATCCCAGACTGGAGGTTCTTAAGTGCCTGTGAGAGTTTTATCAGCACCAGAAATGGGAAATAGCCTCTGGAAAATAATTGTCTTTTTAAGGATACTGAAGATAATGGTAGACATTTTTGTGTTTCACAAAGTTTAGAAAACTGGCAGGGAATGTTGCCTGTATCTGAGATGCCTGGATCCTGCTAGAGGGTGTCACTCTCCTAGTTTCTTACTACTTATTGCCCAGTATTCCTTCAACATGTGTATCAATGTCTACACTAGAAAGGCAGAAAATAATAGGTCTGCTGTAGCCTTTGCACTATGGATTGTCCAGTGAAGCAGCATTAGTGCTGCAAAAGAGAATGTGATGTTTGCCATGCAGACAGGATTTGAAGTATGTTCTCCTGGCACATGTAGACTTTCCTGCTATGGCTTTAGAAAGTACATGAGAGCAACCATATAGCCAGAGGAATATTGTTTTCATATTCTTTTTCTAATTTTTCCAGAAGTCATGAAAGTAAACATTACCTCTCCTAGAGAGGTAAAAGTGTGAGCTAGGAATGTGACACATTGCCTTAGTCTTTGCTGTGGAGGGTCCCCAAGGGAGAGGGTCAGCATCCATGATGACAACAGCCAAAATTTCTCATGGTGAAGTGCAAAACTCTGAAGCTTGGATTTCCTTTGCACTACTTATTTAAGTTGTAGTCCCAAACCAGTTCCCACATTTGCACTTGCTCCTCCTGTGAGGATTTCTCTCTGGGTTTTTTTGAGGAAAGTTGTGTCTAATGCTTCTGTAGAGAAAACTGCACTTAGAGCAAGTGCTCTTGCACACTTATCTCACCCCATGGCAACAGCATTCCTTGGGATCTCAGCATGTGTGTCCTCACAGCAGCTTGCAAATTCTGCATCCACTTACTCCCATCCTGCAGATGGATATCAGCAGCACCAGGGAGCTTAAGGGATTCAGCCAAAGTACGCAGGAATTATTTGGAAATCAAGAAATTCCTGTCCGTCCCCACCCCTTGTGATCTCAGCTTTCCCTTAATCTCTACCCATGCCATTTTAGAAATGCTGTGACTGGTGAATAAACACCCCTGTCCTTGTGTGTTGTGCGCCAAGGAAGGTGAGGTTTCTTTCTCATCCAAATGTTTTCTGTTTTAACAAGGATAAAACTTTGATCAAAAGAGCAGAGCTATTTTCCCCCTCTCCAGAAGCAGCAGAAAGCACAACCATGCTCGTGTTGCAGTCTCTCTCTCCTCTGTTTCTTCATGACAGAAGGTTTCTAATCAAAAGCAGATAGATGGTTAGAGTGTGTTTTGGGACAGCGCATCCTGACAAGTCCTTGTACTGGAAAACAGATGAAATAAATACCTGATGGGTTTTGCAATCAGCTGCAAGAAAATAGCACAGATGAGCTGAGCCCAACACCCTTCCCCTTGTCCTCTTGCCTCCATGGGAGGATTTTTAGGGAACTTTGGCCATTGCTTCAAATTTGGGTGCTCAGGCCCGTCTCTACTGACCTGCAGAAGAATTTGTTCCCCTTTATTTATGCTCTCCCTGCAGGTTTCCAGGAGAGGCCATGGCCAGCAGCAGCTGGCTGTGAGCAGGAGGTCTGGGTGGCTTCCCCTTTCTCCCTGGCAGCAGCAGAGAAAGAAGCTCTCTGGGTGTGGGAAGCCTCATAAGGAAGCTGGAAGGGGGTTCTTCTCAGGAGCTTGAATCACTGAGCACCCACCCACAAAGGTTATTTGCTGAATTAATGCACATTGCAGAACTGGGTGTATAAGGAGAGGAAGGAAAAAGAGTGGTTTAAGGAGTTCCCCTGACATTTTTGGGAGCAGTCCAGGCTCTGTCCCTCTAGGAAGGGCCTCCTCACTTTATTACAAGCAGAAATACATGCAATGGCTCCAGCTGGTTATCAGTAATTTCCTGCATAGTCAGAGGTGCAGGGGGGATATTAAATTCTTGATGTTTTCTGGCAATATCATGAACTGACTTGAAGTTGCAGTGTCTTTCCAAATGAGGTTGGGCACGACCTCCACTCTCCAGCAGCCTCTGTGCCAGAGAAGGGATCAGGCTACAGGTTTCTGAGGGTATTTCAGTATGCTGAAGCATTCCTCTCCTCTAGTTCTTCAACACAGGAGACCAAGCAGGTAATTTTTCTGCCCTATGCCTAAATGTATTTGCAGGATAAGCTAACTAGAAAAGTCAAAGGAAGCAAAATGAAACTCAGCAGCACAAGGCAACATAAAATACAAGGATAATGGGCTCTTTTGGGCCTTTTTCCAAAAGCCAAGAGCCTTCAGCTGAGCAGAAACAACACCCTGAAGTACTGCTTTTGGAGGAGGATGTTTTTGAATCATCTGTTACATTTTCAACAATGTGGGGATTTCTCTTGGGAATTCCCATCCACATGCCATTGCAGGCATTGCTCAAAAAATGTTCAGCATGTCCTGGGGTTAATTTATCCATCACTACAGGCAGAGCTCTGCTGTTGTAACAGCTTCTCTCTCCAGCCAGGGCTACTGAGGGAGGAGGGGGATGAAGTCACATTTCCTACTTATTTAATGCCAAAGCCCTCATCCCCTTGGTCCCTCCTACCTTGACCCTGTGAGAGGAGGGTGGGTGTAAAAGCTCAGCTTTGGCTTACACCCTGCAGCAGGGTCTAAGCAAAAGCCTGTCTAAAAGAACTAGAATTTTTTGCAGGTAAAAACACAAGTGATCGAATTGGTTGTTTCTTCTGTCTGACCAAATTATTTCACTCAGGCATTTGGAGTAATTTTTTAAGCTCATGTTACACAGGAAGGAAATAAGGCTGTCTTTTAAATATTAAGTTGATTTGGGAGATAAAGAGGCGTTTATCCATTCAGAGGTTAAACTAATAGGAAAGACATTTTTGAAATATTCTGAAGTAAGACATTTGAAGAGTTTGGTGGCTGATGATTTGCAATACAGTTTAATAAAGTCTTAGTATCCCTTCTCCAAAAGGCAGACTAAATACATTAAATAACAAACTTAAAGAAAGCAAACCTTGAATTTTTCTTGCCCGTGTTGTCCCTTTCATTAGATTCATGCAGTTCGTTTCATAGATAGCCAGATGTTAGCCATGGAAGTAAAAAGAAGACTGAAAGCTTTGGAGGTTGTAGCCTCCAAAGTAATTTAGTAACTTTTAGATCCCATCTGACACCCAATCCAAAGCCTAAGGAAATCAGTAGAGATTTCCATTTACTTCATTGAGCTCTGGATTGAGATCTCGATTTCTCCACAGAAATCTGTTCTTCTTGTCACAGTGCTAAACTAAATGCTATTGAATATAGAGAACCTGAATTCAAAGTGGTTTCTAGCATTTTCACTCAGCTACTTTCGAGCCCATCAAAACAGCATCTCAGTGTATGAGGCATTACAAATTTCTTTCTGAAAAGTCTAGTTTTCATGTTTGCTAAGGATTATATCAAATGGGGGAATGATCAGACAATACATGTGGCCTACGGAGGTGGAGCTGTACCCCAATCCACAGCTCAGTTGTGCTTTGTGAACACCAGGGTGAATTTTGCATAAGGAACCAGTTTACTGGAGATGCTCAGAGGGGAAATAGGAGTTTGCAATGTGATTTGTGCTGCTGGAGTGCGCAACATTCACTTTACGACCAAACGTGCAGAAATATCCACAAGTTGAAGCATGTCTGAGCAGGCACTTCAAGGCCAGCTGATCCAAGGGTCAGGTTTACAAAGCTGTTGAGTTAAGCAGAAGACAGATGCTTTGCAGGGCATTTGACACCTCTCCTTCATAGGTGCTTCTCTGTCGGGGGACCACTCAGCAGCTTTACAGCCTTGGTGTAAATCTGACTATGCTGTACTGCCCTGGTGAGTCACCACCCCAGGGCCGTCATCATTTAAACTGGCACCTGACCAAAGGTCCCAGGCAAAGGACGCTTTGCCACCCCCACAGAGCACAACATCAAGTCCCTGACACAGTCCTGCACTGGTGCCGAGAGCTCGAGGTTTTCTCTTTTGCATCAGATCAGTTATGCCTGTGGGAAAACCGGGACTCAGCAGGCTTGGCTGGTGTTTGTGACCTGGTGTAGAGGAAAAGGAGTGCAAACCTCAGGGAGAGACGTGATGGTGGTGAGCTGACCGTCAGCCTTTCCAGCCTGGGCGCTGGAATGGCAGGAGCTGGTTTGGCACCAGACCCAGCGCTCCCGTGCAGGGGCTGCAGCTGTCGGAGCAGCAGCGTGTGTGCTGTGCTGGTGCAGCTAATAGCTGCTCTGAGGACTTGCCTACATGGGAAAATTTACCAGCGTAATTATCCCACTGTAATTATCCCAGGATAACTCTCCCTGTGGATGTGCTTAATATAACATAGCGTATGTACGAATATATGGCAAATCTTCTGCACAGATGGGGCTTAAGTTACATGGAGGAGGAATGTTTACATTGCAGCCCAGCAGCAAAGCACAGTTTATATCCTACTTCACAGCAAATGTTACACCCAGAATTTTCTGTGCCAGAGGTACTTTCAGGGGGAAGTACGTGTCATTTGATCTGATCAGCAAAAAATGCAAAGCCTCAACCTTGCCCTGTAACGTGGGGCACAACATTTGCTTTTCCAGAATCACTGTGGAAGCCAGGGTAAAGGTTGGGACACTGCTTTGTACCTCTCTGTGATTCTGTTCAACTCTTTTTTTATAGAGTAGTCCTTTAAATTTGTTCTTCATTTGAGTTTTGTTCAAGATACTGTGACTGAAGTTGGGAGAAACCCTTGGATCGCTAAAAGCTCTTCAAACATGTTGTGATTTTGACTTTCTCTACCAGGCTTTCAGGCCAGATTCTTTTGCCAAATGTTGTCATTCCCATTGCTTGAGTGCTTAGTCCTCTCCTCTTGATAACTCTCCTACTTGGGATTTTAGCTTCTTCAATCTGATAGAAGGTGAATGGCTGGGGAGGTGAGTACCAAGCACATTTTTCTATACTCCATGATAAGAGAGAGGATTTGCTTGGTGTTGAGCTGCACCCTGTAAGAGGATGAAAATGGCTGCACTTCTGAAGCCTGCTCAGCATTCACCCATCATTGCTGCTTTAATCCTGAGTCAGGGTGAAGCAGAGGCATCCACCATCAGGAGTTACTTGGCCAGACCAAATTTACTGATGGCAGTCCCAAAAAGAAGTGATCATTTTGTTTTGGTCAAGTTGTGAAGGAAAGAGGAAAAAATCCAACAATAACTAGTCTCTCTAAATTATCTTTTAAATTTCAGCAATTTAAAATAATGAGAGTTGTGTGATAATAGACTGGAGAAAATGGTACCATAAATTAAGCAGCAGCACTTGGAAACAAGATTTCGAGTTGAAATTTCTCAGCTAGGTATGTGGTGAATTTTAGATCCAATGCATCAGCTGTTGTTAGAAGGTCAGGAGTAAAATAATTGCAAGTGGTTGTGTTGCCTGGATTATGCCTAAACCAAACCTTCAGACCTAAGCAGTCTGATCTACTGTCAGGTGCCAAAATTCAGTTCATCTGCTTTTGCCCCACTCCAGTGTCAGCAGGAACAGTAGGTTTCAGAAATCCCATAAAAAAACATTTGATTTGCGCAACACAATTTCCAAAACTTTAACTGCTATTTCTTATCCAGCATCTGAGATGGAGTTATTTTAGGATTATTGCCCATGTGAAACTGTACCATGTTCACAAGAGTCCTCTTTCTTGTTTTCCAGCTTGCTGAAAAATCCTGGCCTTGCAGTAAGGCAGCTGACTCACTTCCGGTTCAACAAAAAAAATTTGGAAATGGCCTCTGTGTCAGGTTAGTTCAAATTATAACTCTCTACTAGCTCCACTCCAGCTAACCCTCAACTTTCTTGATTTGCCAAAAGTCAGCCAGACCTTTTATTGCTGTTTTCTGCCATCTTTTAAAAAAGCATTAAAGTATAAAGACTATAAAGAATACCTATTGCTCTTCAGTATTCCAGCTCACAGTCACTGAATGATGATGGGTGATAGGCATTCAGCTGTGTGGCTGTCCATCTTCAGTGTTACTTCTCTCAATTTTTCAGGCACTTTTGCGGGTCGAAGCATACCAGTTGAAGTGGATGAATCCATGCCATGGTCCCAGTTACCTGAACATGTCTTAGAAAAGGCTTTGCAGCCTTCTGGAGAGGATATGGAGGATGAGGAGCCCCAGAGGCCACGTGCTGCCCGAACACCTCAGGCCGATCCATCTTGCCTTTGCAGAGCACGACCACATCATCATTCAGCACTGTCCGCAGAGCCAGACAGCAGCTTGTGGTCAAAATATACTGATCCTGATGGAGGTGGACACTTCTGTTCCCCTGGTGAATCAATATCTGGAGTAATTCACTCAAAGACACATTCTATAGCAATGGACAAACCAGGCATGCAGCCAAGACCACAGCTTTCAGCTGACACCAGGCACAACTCCAGTAAATCAGAGCAGATCTTGTCTGATGTTCCTGAGGACTCACTGGAAGAAGGCAGCCAAGGGAGTTCCCAGTCACAGCAACCCTCAGGAGACAGACTCCTGGCAGAGCTGGGGACTGTAGATACAGGCTACAACTCCCAGTCACAAGATGTCATGGGCATCAGGCATCTGGAGCCACCCTTACCACTGGTGTCTGTGCTGAATTCCCAGGACCTCCCAGGACCACTGATCTCCAGAGAGTTTTTGGGACCTGAGCATCAGCAGTGCCCTATGTGCCAGCACTTGGCCCATCCCAACACTCCCTCGCAAGCCCATGGCTGCTTCAGGCACCGCTGCCTGGCACAGCAGCCCCCCCAAGGCCCATGTGAGTAGCACTTCTTGCCCCAGGAGGTTCTCTGGGTGTATCTCAGCCATCCTTCACCAAGGGCGTGTTCCCAGCACAGCATGCAATTAATAAGCTCTTTAAACATCTAATTGCAGTCCATTTTAGAATTTCAGATTTTTGGGTTATGTGGCTGGACTCTCTGCTGCAAAACCTCTGAACCTCTAAGTTAAAGAGGTCGTGGTTACTCATCAAGTGCAGGCGAATGATTTTGCCTAGAAACCAGCCTTTGTCGGTCACGCTGAGCATGCACAGCCTCTCCCTGCTGTTATTTCATATTCTAGTCATTTCCTTCCTCCTTGCATCAGTCATTCAGCAGCCTCCTATACCAACTCAATTCCTGTTGTTTTCATAGATTTCCTTGCTCTCTCTTGGATCCCCAAAGTTGAGAATTTCCTGCCAGGATCAGGATGGGAGGTTACCCTTGATCTCCATAAATAGCATCTCCCAGCACTATGACCAGACTCACCCATGTGTTTTATTTCTATGTGAAAAGAGCGTGACATCCATCATCCTCATTTTTTTTCTGTTGTCAGCTGAAATGAAAGCTCATTACTTAAAATGGAGCCCTCTCAGCTGCTGGTGATTGTGTCGCTGAGCGCTGATGTGACTCCCTCAATATGGGCGTTCTGGCTCTGGGAGACTACAGCGCAGTTTACAGCCTGCTATTAATTAGTATTCCTTTTCAGTCTCTGAGATTTTTATCTGTTATGAAGTGAGCTTCGAACATTCAACAGCAATATCATTGTTTTAATATAATTTATATTACATTAGGCTCATGAGACCCTGACCTGTTTTGGGCTAGCTTTGTAATAAAAAGCTGTAGGCCTGTTGTGATAAACCCTTTTTTTTATTATTATTTTGACCTCTTTTTTTTTTGCCTCCACAGCATTTATATTGCATCTGGTTAAGGAGTTTTGTCATTCCAGCAATGTGCTATAATTAGGTGTATGAAAGAGGAGGGTTTCAGAAACACGGTTTCCACCTCTGATTTTGCAGTTTTGTAAAGGGGAAGGGGCTACAGATGGACTTTCCAGCTTAACATTTGGAAAATGTCCTCTGGTTTTCTTTTCGTACCTTCTCCTTTCAGTTCAGCTCTAAGCAGACAAAGAGCTGGTTGCACAACACCCCTCACTATTTACCTCCATTTACCTCCTCCACAAGCAGGCATCCTGAGAAGTAGGACATTTACTGAATGAGGATATTTTGTTTGAAAGCAGGAACTCTGAAAGGCTTTCTTCAGAAGAATCACTACCATTCCAGCCATATCCAGAGGGCAAAAAGAGCAAAATAAACTCAGATGGCTGGAGCAGATTTGGTCAGGACCAAGAAGCTGGCAACTGTACTCCTGTTTCTCACATGCCTGGTGCAGTGTAAATCACCTCCTGACAGCTCCTTGTGTCTCAGATAATTGTTGGGCAGTGGCAACCCACAACAAAGCTCTACAGTTTGTGTGTTGCAATATGCCTCCCCTGGGGAATCGCAGCTGTGCCTGGAGGCTCTAAGCTGGCTCGGGGCACCTGCTACTTGAGATACAACAACAAAACTGCTTCTGAAGTCAAAGAAATGTTCACAACGATACCGTGGGCCCGGAGACCATGATTTCAGATATTTGTCTTTGAGGGATGGGGCGGGGGGGGTGGGGAGGTGGTGGGGGGGGGGGGGGGGGGG
>VZUI01076893.1:62800-77871 GCA_013401135.1 Cettia cetti
TGGGCACACATTCCTGGCCACGCTGGGCTTTGAACTGTTGCTGTATCCTGTAGCAGCAAACAGATCCAAAGGAAGTTGGTGAAACATTGGCCTTAAAACCTTCAAACCACACTGCGTGTCCCAGATCCCTGTCACCTTCCCTAGAGCTGGTCATGGGGAATCCAGGAGGAAACCATGTTGACTTGCAGTATGGTTTTCCCAGACTGTCACCCTGTCCTGTTGCAAATAGTTAAGAGGGGGGTGGGAAAATCTCCTAAAACAATCTCAACAAATACAGTGTCGCTGGCTCACAACGGAATCTGTAATTAAGGGGTTGGTCGGAGGGGTTTTTTCTTAAGCGTTGGCCCCTGGAATTGGAGTATTTCATCAAAGCTTTGTTTCCTTTCTTTATCCTCCCCTTAAAAAAGAAAAAAAAAAAAAAAAGATAGTCCTCATGGCTGCTAGGGAAAGGAAAGCATGACCCAAAAACAGCTAAAAGGATTTATAAAAAACAGTTTTGGGGGGAAAAGAGCATTTGGGTACTGCAGCTTTTAGAGACAGCTCATAACACCATAATCATGCAGTGCTAATAAGCCCTGCCAGGCTGGACTTTGATCTGCACACAGCAGCTTGGAAGTGCACAGAGCTGCTGCCTAATGAAAACAGCAAGCAGAAAGACTGAGAGAGAAAAAAAAAAAAATCCTCCTTCCCAATTGGGAAACAAACAGCTTACATTGCCTTTCTCTTTCAGTTTATGCCAACAGTTCCACTGTACGATAGTTATTAATCAGTATTACATGTGGCCAGCAACAGTAAAGGTTTTCAGAATTACTTGGGCAAAATTATCACTTTGGGCTTTCCCTGCAGCCTCTTGGATGGCAATGGGAGCAGCAGCAAGTCCTTAAAATGTCGCTTTGACAGAAAATTCACACAGGGTGAAGTAACAAACTAAGCGATTATTTTTCCTCTTTTCATTTACAATAATCACAGTCTGTTTAGCTTCAGTGTTGCAAACTGATTTGTTCCAGGATTTTGCATCTGCTTTCATGAGAACTTTGGGATGATTCATTTCCACAAGTCATTGCCAAAGAGAAATTAAAAAAAAAAACAACCCTACCAAAAACCACTGAGACACAGTAAGTGCAGGGACAAGGCAGCCCTGAATGTTTAACTCTCAGCTGTCCCAACAGCCCAACCCCGAGCAAGGATCTGAACTGTGCCGTATGTGAATGGGAAATAGCAAGCTTTAGGCTCTAAAACATTCCTTCATCTGGCTCCTTTCAGAGCAAGATACCTGCAAATGCCTCCAAACTGCTCAGTTTCCTGAGACATGCCTGGAAAGGAATAAACACAAACTGAGGCAAAAAATGTGTTGGCTGAAATGATAGTTGCTGCCTTTATTTTCTCACCCTCCCAGATGGCAGAGTTCCTTACCAACATTTTGCTGAGCCATCGCAACCACTTCCTCCTGTTCCTGGACCTTGCATGAGAGTTATCCGCCCGGCCCAGCAAGTCATCCCAAATTACTCAAACCTTCGTGCTGCCAAAGGCACTGGAGATCGACCACCCCAGAGGTGCTCCTCCCCTGGTCCTCCTCGATTCCCGTAAGTATGCCTGGGGGCGGGGGGGGGGGGGGGGGGGGTTGTGGGAAGTGGAAGTTCCTCTGATCTGATTTTGTGGGCTTTCAACCAGTAATTGTGAATCCTATTTCTGTGAGCGTGCCCAGGCTGCAGGAGTACATGTGAGATGCTGGGTTGTTTTCATTATTTGCTATTTTACACCCAGTGGGGGCCTGACCCTTTCCTAAAGGACTTCAAAGCTGGATACTTGATACATCGTTAGCGCACACCCTGAAATGCACACCTTAAGGAAGATAAATGTTTGAAGGTTAAAGGGATGAGGGGTTGAAATATATCTCAGTTGAAACCTTGGAGCTCTCCTGCTCACGGGCAAAGGTCAATTTGGTGGCTTGCTGGGGTCTTCAGCTTTACATTGTACCAGCCTGGGACACCTCAATCACTGGCTTCCAGTGATTTCCTTCTTACCTCTTCTGTGGTGTAGAGAAAAGGGGAGAAAATCCCAACAGTTGCTGATATATCTCTACCCTGCAGTTTGCAACCTTTTCTATGAGTTTTCATAGCAAAATGTCTGGCACTTTTCATCCAGAGCTTTTTGACTGATTTTCAAATATTAATTTACCTGGCCTTATGTTCTTATAAGTATCTCATTAGCAGGTGGGAAATCCTATTCATGCAGGGGTTCCTTCAGATTCAGCAATCCAAAACCAAGTTGAAGCTTCAGGGTTTGAGACTACCTGAAATCAACTGTTTTTATTCAAGTGCCACAATACTTTTAGAGGTGTTAAACTTACAGGCATCTGTGCTCAGAAGTGTCCACTTGTGTGACATGGTCTTGGCAGGGAACTGTGAGAATGTGCAGGACAAAAGAGGTCAGACAGCTGAAATATCATTCTGCTCCGGCCAGTGAAAAGTTAAGGGCTGTAACAGAAAAGTGACAGCAAGATAAGGGAGTACCTGTGGCAGAGAGAACTGCACTGAAGAGTTTGTATGAAAATGTAAAAACAATGGGGGATAGTGGGTATCCTTTGCAGTAGTAAAATTTAAAACCAGACTCCTGATTTTTGGCACATTTGTTAGAGAAGGTGGAATTTCAGGAAGATCTGTAAATTAGCCACCAGGTAGTGTTTTTGTGGCCAATGATGAGGCATGTATTGTTTTTATTAGTATCTTCTTCTGCTAAAATAGAGCCAGCATACTCGGGGTCTGTCCTGCGGCTGCGTGGCTGCTGCTTGCAGGCTGACTCCAGGAGCAGCAGTTATATGTTGGTAATATTTGCCTATAGAGTATTTTGTAACAGAAAACATCTGCACCGAAATGAATAAACCAAATCTTAATGTGACAACAGAAAACATGCTGTGACTAGCCTGTCATCGTTCATTTAAGGAAGGCTAAGAAAAAAAAGAGAGAGTGGTCTTGATTGACTAAACATCATGGCTCTGTGGGGGAAAGATCTCAGAAAAACCCAAAACTCATCCAACAGATTCAACCCAGCAGATTGCAAATATACCTCATGTAAAAATCTCTAAAGATTCACCTTTCCATTGACTAAAAATCTGAAGCCAAAGTCTATTGGGACAAGAACTGCTAAGCTTCTTAAATTCGTCCCTTTCTGTCTGTTTACTACAACAGAGAAGACATTAGGCAAGGTTATTGCAGGTGATGGCAGTCCCTGACATGAGAAACCCTCTTTTGGGTCTGCCATTGATGGTCAAGAAATTAGCCTTGTTCCCTTTGGCAAAACATTGGGTTTGTCCAAGACTGGAGGCCCTCCAGAGCTGGAGCTGGAGTGCCCTTGTAGACCCATTTTCCCAATTTCCACCTTTCCCTGAACCTCTTGCAGTGTACAGGACATTGTGAGAGCATCTGAGGTGCCATGAAGCATTCTTTACCTTTCAATAATGGGAAGAGGTTACCAAGGGCCACCCTGCTCCCATACGTGCATAACAACATCCACGACACACCATTATTTCTCACTCAGAAACAGCCTTTGCTTCTGCTAATTGCAAGCTGAAGAGCTTTCAGCTATGATGTGACTTCCTGTGATTAATGTTGTTTCTCCGATAAACTGCTTCTTGTGGTAGCCTGTCACCAAGGTATCCGTTCCAAAGACACTGTAATAACTAAGCAGATGTGCTGAGCCAGGCATTTCTGCAAGAACTTCTCACAGCTAATATGCAGATAAAGTTCTTAGTGTGTTATTAAAAGGAAAAGAAATTCTGAATTTTGCCTGAAAATTAGTATTTTCTAAATCCTCCATTGCTTTTCTTTGTAGAAACCAGCTGTACAACCAGCTACCTAATGGTCAGCTGCCCCCCAAGGCATGTGGCCTGGATGAAGCATGTGGTTGTCCTTCTGACAATTTTCCATCTCCAGCTGCTGTCCCAAGACCTCTCAGTAACCCTGCAGCCAAGGGAACTCTGAGAACCAGCAATCTGCCCGAGGAGTTGCGTAAGTGGTTAGCAAATTTGTTCTGTGCAAGATTTTACAGCATGGCCTAACAGCTTTAGGTGGGAGAGCTCCAGAGTGGTGAAGGGGGAGGAGAAGGCATGGGGAAATGACATTAAGACACCAAGGCAACAAGAAAGGAAAATACCGAGTGTCACTACATCTGTTGGGTGTGAGTGTCTGTGTTTGGTGGGGTGGAATTACCCCCTTGAATCCTGAAAACATAATTGCCATTAATTGCTTGCTGTTTAGTTACAAAAAGTAAATACTGTTTAGATTGTTTTCATGACTCCTTGCTAAACAGGATGTCCATTGGAGGCAGGAGGGGCTGGGGCTTACAGTAAAAGACTAATAACAAACAAAGCCTAAGGTAAAAAGTGTTTCTGCCTGTCCCAAACCAGACAAATATGTTGAGCCTTGACCTCAGTTTCTCCCTGAACTGGTGAGTTTGGACAGGACTCTGGGACATGCTGAGGGCAGCACAGGCTCTGCCTGGCATGCTTCTACTGCTGCCAGTGCCAGAGATGCATTCACCCTCCAACTCTTAGGGGGAAGTCAGGTTTCAGAAAAATAGCTTCTTTCTGAATGCTAAGCTGACTAGTAGGTGAGATGCACCATTGCTGAGAACCTTCCACAGCTCTCCTGAGGTTTAGATTTTTCCCTTATTCTTCATTCTGTGTATCACCTTTCAAATCCAGAGAGTCACATCTCTCTGGCCTGTAGGAGTAAGTTATGATGCCAGATGCCACTCTTGGATAGACCCTACTTTATCAGTTAGTGTGTCCTAGACAGAGGAATTACTGGATAAAACAGGGTCATCTGTGGTACATGCACAGCTGGATTAGATCAGCCAGCTGGTCTACCCTGATGTAAATCCATGAAAACCCCTCCCACAAGGGCAAGGACATTGCTGCCACCAGCCGTGCATCCTGCCTGCACAGGGGGTTAATGCTGCTCCAAGGAGAGGCACTATGACTTGCATAAGGCTTTGTATCATATCAGCGGGTCTGGGGAAAGCTGTGCTTGCTGCAGCCAGTGCAGGTAACACGAGCTGTGGGTGAGAGCCCAGGCTCAGGTATGCCCCAGTGCTGGGAAAAAGCAGCTCTGGCCACAGGGCATGGGGAGCAGCAGAGGGATTTCCCCTCTGCAGCTTGCCAGTAAGGCAGAAGGAGCTCAAATCTAGAGCAGGGTTTTGTACAGTGTGTAGATTTCGACACTGAGCGACTGCACTATCCCACATCCACTTTGTAAACAATTTAAAGAGACCTAAGTGGGCAGAACCTGCAGCGTGGTGGAAAAGGAGGACTGTGACAGTCTCACCCTCTGAATGGTGTATTTAAATGTGTTACATATTCATACAGACTCTTTCTCCCAGGCAAGGTCTTTATAACCTACTCCGTGGATACGGCAGTGGAGGTTATGAAATTTGTGAACTTCCTGTCTGTAAACGGATTTCAAACTGCTGTAAGTAGTCCTTCTTGAAAAAAATGACTTTCAACCAGGGAAGAGGCTTCTTTCTAAAAAAAACTAGGGGCAATACACTGTCCATTTAAATGCATCATCACATCTTGTAGGCTAAAGAAGATACAAATAGAATAAACTAGCCTTGGTTTTGCAAGCTGTAACTTATATTATCTGCCTTTTTGTTTATTTTTCTTTTAACTGAATTTTGTACTTTGAAATATGCTTTAATAATGGAAAATTTCACTTAGTGACACCAGATGAGCAATAGTACAAGGTTTTCTGAGCTATTCCATTAATATTGTCTCATATTTGATCTGTAATATCAATATTACAGAAGGTCAATTTTATGTTCATCCCATCCTACCTTTTTCTTTTTATGCTATTGCATCATTGATTCTTCAGATGTGAGTAACTCTCTGCTAAAAAGGATCTAAAAGTTGATTCTAAAATTCACACAGCTTAATGAAACAGCCCACCTCATATTTTCGTTTGCTTTGTTATCCCTTTAAAAGTGATTTTGCTTTGTTACACTTTTAAAAGGGATTCTAAAAATCATTAGCCTGAAAAAGTCTGTGTCAGACTGTCTAATTCCATAAATCATTCTCATTTTTACTTTCTTATGAGTTTGCTTCATCGTAGAGGCCCACAGAGCCTCTAGGATTCAGTGTTCATCAAAATCTTGATTCATATTTTCTTAATTCAAGAGCATATGCTATCTGACCCCTCAACCTTCACTCTTTGGCCCCAGTTCAGGAAAGCATTTAAGGAAGTGGCTATCATGAAACGGAATGAGACTCAGTGGGGAGCTTTGCACATGCTTATTTATTTTCATGAATCAAAGATTTTTTTTTTTACAGAGACTGCAATTATACTTCTCTCCAGTAGTTCTGTACTATGACCAATTCATAAGAAAGCTTTTGAGCACCATAGCTTTACAGAGTAGAAGGCTCATTAATAGCACCTTTGCTGGAGCCTGTTGCCAAATAATAAATAGAGCAAAATGGCCCCAAAGCAAGGAAACAAGTGGGCTCTCTGCATTCTGAAAGGGAAAAGGAAAGACTTCAGAGGAAATCATGGTTCTTGTCTCAAAAACTTGGAGAAGTTAATACTTACTCCATTGGTCACAATCACTGATTGCTTGTTTCTGAGTTGTGCAGAGAAGCAAGCAGTGTGGGTCATATTCAGTCCTATGAAGTCCTCCTGTGACAGCTGTGCTGTCACTGAAATCTGGGTGACTGCACCCGTTTATCAGTGACCTGGCTGACTTCCCACCACAGACCCTGAATATTTAATTCAATATGAAGCTAAAGCTTCAAGGGTACACATTCAAGTGTACCCTTGCAGTCAGAAAATAGCAGGCATTTGCAGCTATACAGATGGAGAAGGTGGGCAGCACCTTGTAAAAGAAACGCCTGGGAGCTGAGGGCTGGCAGGGCAGCCAGTCAAAGGGCCAGCTTAGTGGGAGCCCAAGGATGTGCCTGCATCATCCCCTCTCTGCCTGCCTGCTGCCTGTCCAGCTTGACTCCAGACTGCACAGGAAGGGGAGGAGTGCATGTACACATATCTTTCCTAAGGGAATTGGGCATGCTTGTCATAAACAAGGAAAGGAGTAGGTGCTCTATCAGTGCTGTAAAATGGGGAGGGAAGGTGAAGGGATGCTCACCATGGACTTTGATTCTCTTGCAGATTGATATCTTTGAGGACACGGTACGAGGTATTGACATCATTAAGTGGATGGAGCGCTACCTAGGTGATGTATGTAAGGGCAATTTAACCTTGTTTATAGCAGAGGTGACCTGAGGAAAATGGTTGAATTATTCTAATACACAGCAAGGACAGAATGAAAATGCAAGACCCTACTGTTGTCTTTCCTGCCCCTGTAGAAATGGCAGAGGCATTGCAGAGAGCATAGGCAGATCTCACTCACATCTGTATCTGATGGCCATAGAGCTCTTTCTTTAAGAAATGAAGTGCTAATCCTGGCATTCTTGCCAAATTCTAATGCTGCCTTTTACATCCAGCCTGAAGTTACCATTGGAAAAGTTGTTCCTCCATCCCCTTTTTAAATAGTGGGGTTTAGCTGTGCTTGGTTACGATGATATCTGTATTTCATCCCAGGCATAGTCATGGCTGATGTTCATCCTTGTCACCTGTATCTTTTACACTGATACCTAAAATGCTGAAGGGTTCTTCTGGATAAACCATCCTACATTTAAACTGGAAATTGTTGTTCTCTTCATTGATATATAGATTTGTTCTCATCACTTTGTATCTATCTGAGCAGTTAAACAGAGATTTATCTTGCTGCCAGTGCTGGCCCCTTCACTTCCTCTGAATTTCCCCTGAGCAGTGAGTGCACATCTCCTTTAGAGTCAAGCCAAGTGGTCGGACTATACCAGCACAGCTGGGTGCAAACTGGCAATTCTGTCGCTGGACAGGAGCCATTATGGGCTGACTTCCTTGGATTCTTGCCCTGCTGAGTGGCCTGACTCACTCTGGCCAGATCTCCATTGTTCAGGAACAGGATGACAGAAGTGGTGGACCCTCCTCCGCCTAAGCAAGGAAGCTCAACCATCTGAGCCAGCCCTACACAGGTTTACTGCAGGTGTCCATGTAGGCATGATACAACTGCATGCAGAGCCAGCCTGGGACCTCTGCCATGGAAATGCAGTCATGCCTACTGGGGCTTGCATCAGGAAAAATTAGGCTTGGGCTCGCTGTGTGTAATGTAGGCAATGAAACGAGAAGACAGGGTGACTTTGCTTTTGCCAAAACCATTGTTATCACTTAAAATACAAGCTGGCAGATCTCCTCTGGGACTTGTGCACAGTCAGTAGGAGAAACCAGTACGTGAAGAGAACAATCTCCTGCCTCCACCTGAGGATCTTTCTCTGACTACCCACCCCAGAAAACTTTGCTTTCCCTCACTGACTGTAGAGGTAGTTCCTAACTTCAAAACCCTTACAGGTGTGTGGAGGAAGGGACTGCTTGGACACAAGCAGAGGGAAGTGTACAACTGGGCATATCTCTTGCAAACCCTCAACATCTGTAAATGCTTATACACATGTCAAACACAAGCAAAAGTAATTCTGGAGTATGTTGAGTCAGTGTAAGGGATAATGGCTCCTTACCATATTTGACCCTGTGGTGGGGTGGATTCTCTTGATACAGCACAGAAGGAAAGAGTTAATTAAGTGCCAGGCTGTGATCCACAGACTTGGAAGGCTTACGAAGCCTGATGTGCCGGGGATGAAAGGCAGGCCCCAGGTAAACACAAGTAGGAAGCTTTCATCTGCTGCATTTCAACTGGCCTGCCATTAAGGAGGGAGAGATGTTTCCCAGACATAAAGGATGGCCCCTCTCTGGAAACCTGAGCTCAGTGTGGGGCGGGGGTTAAACAGGTCAGAGGCAAGATTCGGGCTGTGCTAGCAAGGTGGAGGAGCATTGCCTTCAGCCCATCATGACAGAGCTGCTAGGTGCCCCTAAATCTGCCTAGGCCGTCCACATCAGCCCCCCTTTCTGCACACTTTGCCACTAAGATCAGCAAGAAAAGATGTCATTTCTGCCACTGAGAGCCCAAGAAGTAGCTTCCACAGATCACTGTCTTAAGTAGCTTTTTGTATAAAAAGCCATAGATGACTAAATAGATACACTTCTACATAAGCTGTTGGAAAACATTTGGGTCTGAATTTGAAGACAAAAGTTTTCTATGTATGCACATAGACACTCTACACAGATAAAAAGTAGCTTTTTATGACAGGGATTCCAAGTGTCAACTGGTAGCTGCTAATACATCTCTTGACATTTAGATTTTCTATATTGAGATGTTGAGAAATAATGAGGAGAATGAGTGTATGAGTTCTCCTGTATTTCCTGCCAGAATGAATGAGATCCTCTTGTGTTTGCCAGGAACACAAAGATCACTTAAAACACAAACTGGCAGATTTCCGATCTGCCTCTACTAAACACGCTGTGTTTCTCAATTTCATAAAAGTGCTTTTTTCCCTAACAGAAGACGGTGATGATAATCATAGCAATCAGTCCAAAATACAAACAGGATGTGGAAGGGGCTGAATCCCAGCTGGACAGGGATGAACACGGCTTACATACTAAATACATCCACAGGATGGTAAGCAAGGACATGCTTTTGCTGTTTTACAAAGACTGTCTCTTCTTCTCAAAAGACAAATCTGTCTCCAAATGGCAGGTTCTTTGCTTTGTTTTCCCTAATCCCCATAGTTAAACACCCCTCTTTGGAATTCATTAATCCTTCCTCTCATCAGCTCCGTATGCTCATTAACATCTGCTAAGAGGTTCAAGGAAGAAAAATCCTATTAAACATGCTCATCTTATTTCTTCATATTCTTTATTGTGCAGTGTTTTTCCCCTCCTTCACCTTCTTGAGCCCTTGTATAGCCCTAAGCACAATCTTACCTAACAGTGCCTGACCTTCCTCCATCTAAACCAGTCCCTGTTGCTTCTGTCATCCTGGAACTGAGGTCTTTTCTTAGGCAGCAGTAAAGCTGGTTGAAGGATGGAATTGCAAAGCAAAGGCCAGAGGTGCAATGTAGGGCTCCTGGGGAGTGCACAGTGCCAGAGGACCAGACACCCATCTCCACAGCCTGTCACAGGATGGACATTTAGCCCAGAAGAGCCCACAGAGCCATGATGCTGGTGCTTTCTCCCTCAGTTTGCAGTTAGCTGCCTTTCTCACCCTGTAACCTATCTGATCCCCCAGTTTGAATCTGCAGTCAGCAGTACTCTGCTGTCCATACCACCCCTGGGACGCCTGTGTCCTGGGCCATGGGACACAGACACAGCCCTGGCCTTTGGCTGAAATCTTTCACCTGTTTGTAGGCCAAACAGGGGTGTTAGTCAGGCTTCACCTGTTCAAGATGTATTTCATGGGATTGCACCTGCAGCTAAACCCACAATTATTTCACACCATGAAACTAAATGTTCAAGAAATGTTGACCAATCTTTCCTGCATCCTTTTTGTAGCAATGAAGAATTAGATTAAGTGGCCAAACCAAACAACACCAAGTCCACCAGCAATGGATCAAATCATTTAACAGAAAAGCAGTTTAAGTAAGCAGGGAATGTTTTTATACATAGAGTTCAGATGCATGCAGAGAAAAATTGTCATGTCATTACAATAAAACTGGCATTTTGTTCTATTCTAGATGCAGATTGAGTTTATACAGCAAGGAAGTATGAACTTCAGATTCATCCCTGTGCTTTTTCCAAATGCCAAAAAGGTAACACACATGCATGCTTATATACTTGCCGCATGATTAAGTGCATATTATTTTGATCACAGTGCAGCAGATGGAATCTTAAAACCCAAACACTCAATTTCTTGGTTCTTAATAGCCCACAAGTAATATTCCAAAGCTTATAGGTTTATGTATTCCAAAGTTTATAGTTTATGTACATACAAATAAAAAAACATTTCATTCACAATATAAATCAGCGTATAAATGTATTTCTGATGATGAATGTACAACTAAAACTCAAATTGCCTTGAGCACTGAAAGAATTTAAATGGAGAAAGGCAATCTATCCAGATTATAAAAACATAAAGAGCATGCTTTTTATATTTACCCTTTTATAATTTTGTCCAAATGCAATGCTGATGAGTGAGATGGGCAGATTTATGCCTGATGTGAAGAGAGGGTCTGGAAGAGGGTGTGTTGAGAATATAAAAATAAAGAGTATAATACATACTAAAGTACTAGGCTGTTGCTTGAACTTTGACAGTCCCATCAAAGGCAAACTAAGATTTTTTTAAGACTGGCAATTTCGTTTGCCCTCCTTACTTGTTTTGAAGATTCATTTGAGAATAAGAAATAAGTATTGCCACAGATTCTACCTCACTGAGAGAATCTCTTGGATTTTTACAAAGACAAAAATATTAAAAGGCTTCATTTATAGCTTGCTCAATCTCCTGTATTGTATTCATTCATGTTCACTTTGCATAACTGTTTTGTGCACCGTTGGGTAGCTATCATGTTGCCCCTAGGTATAGCTGCATTTTAGAAAAGTATGGAGAAATCCTTTATATTTCTTGGGGTGCCCAAATTTTGGAACATGAGTCAAAATTTAAACAATGCTATCAATGGTTATAGGGCTGTGCAGTCCCACCACACTTGTGGATTTTAGTGTAATGAAGTTCTTTATTTAAGCACCGAATTAAGATCAGAATTTTGAAAGTATGTCCCTGGGTTTGTAAAATATGTGAGGTCCTGTGGGTTGAACAGTACCTCTGGTATTTCATGTCATTCAGATCCCTTCCTGAATTATCTCAGTCTGCTGCTTACCTTAACTAAGTACCTGGGAAACAGCAATGGTGGGAATTGGGCAGGCCAAAGGCAGGGAAGCAGTCAGCATTTTCAGTCAGTCTTTGATGGGGGGAAAGGGCTTCTTGAGTGCCCACCATGTGAACAAACCACACAGTCTAGACCCACTTGGCACCTTAAGGGTTGCAGAGAAAAGTGTCCCAGGAGGCACTGTAGCTGCCTTGGGGCTCTGAGACAGAACAATAAGTTACATTAATTTGGGCTCAACTTTATTTATGAGAAGACTATTTAGCATATAGCAGTGGTTCCCTCAGACGGTGGTCTGTAAGGAATTTCCAGGGTTAGTTTATCCAGCTGCCTCTATCAAAGCATCAGGCTCCAGGCATCCTTCCTGCCCATCCTCTATAGTCCACATAACCCTTCAGTTTTTCAAAAGGTGCCTTTCTCATTAAATTATGCAGATCAGCATTTTCTACTGCTGTTAAGCTTTAGTCTCTTTCTCCACGTAATCCTTTGGTACATCACCTACCTTCACCTAGCTACTTAATGATAATGTAACTGAGGGCATCATGGGTGGGAGGAGAGCACCAGAGCCTGAACAAGTTGCAGTAATGAAGTCTGGAGGCAGTCAGAAGAAGTGAGGTACCTGAAAAACTGCCAAGTATATGTACAATTTGATGATGTTGGCGGGCAAATTACTTCAATTTTGTCTTTTTAATACTGTCCTTTATATGTTCAAGTATTAGCATAGCTGGCAGTGGAAAAGAGCAGAAAATGAAGATTTGGAGGATTGATCTGGGGATGGGGCTATTAGATGAGTTAATCTCATACACAGCACATCATAAAGCACTGCTGGTATGTGAAAATTAGTCGACCTCCAACAGGAAGAGATCTATGTGATCCAAGGAGCGTTCATTAGGAAACTGAATAATGAGGTGAGGAATGCACAACACTGTTAAGGTGGAACTGGCATTTCCAGCTTCCACTCTTACACTACTAAAGGAAACATGGGTCTTGCTGGTTCAAGGTTTGCATCACAACAATCCATGGAAATGTGTCCTCCTCATCTGGCCACCTGATGACCAAAGCATTAAGCCAAGATTGCCCCATGCTAGAGGCTCCCTCTGGAAGCAGCCAAGGGGTCAGATGAACAGGGCTGGTGCCAGGGAAGGCAGGAGATGTCAAATCATGCTCTGCTGTCACAGCCCTGAACAGTCCTGTCCTCTGCACTACACTCTGCCCTCTTCCTACCACTTTGAACTGCATAGTTATCAAATAGTCTCCTTATGGCATAGAGAGAATTTCCTCTCAGCTCACAGATACACAACCAGTTCCCTTTATTCCCACCTGCAATGACAGATGCTGTTGCGTGGCAAGGAAAAGCCCCTTTCTCACTCTGGATAAAAAGAGCAGCTATAGGTACCCTTTACCCCTACACACCTCCCTCAAGTTAAAACTACTGCCAGACCTGATTTGTGTGCAGGTGCTTTTTACACTGACTTCATTATGGAAGGTATTAAAAGAAACTGCATGAACAGTTTTGGAGGCAAAGCACAGAGCTTGTCTCTGGATGTATAGTGCCTCTCTCATTATATCCCCACTTGCTGATTTCTTACCTACTACACATTTCTCTCACTAATTTCCATCTTAACTAATGATTTAGCCATGTGGACCTCTATAAAATGCATTTCTGAAGTCCAGACTGACTGTATCTACTGTATTTCCTTTGTCCAAGAAATGTAGTTTCTTATCAAAGGCAGAGAAAGGGGCTTTGGTAAAACTCCTGCTGTATTTAATTGCATTTCTGTCCATAGCTCTTAACAAGATTTAGTAAAGAAACAAGTTCCATGTAACAATGCATGTGCATGCAAACATAGTCATCTTTCTTTCTCCCAGTAACATTTAAGTTTCTTGGCCAATTCCAAAGAGGTTTGTCAAAGGAGTAAAATTCACAAAGATTAAAATCTATTCCTGTGCCGAAATAAAAAGACTAGCAGGTGGAGGCAAGAACCCTTATTTTTGCTCCTACCACAGGGAATGCCGTGGGATCTTAGCCTTGTGCAGTGAGAGGTCCATCTGGAAGAACAACCCTCCACTTTAGGGAGACCATTGACCAAAGCCTATCCTTTCTGAGCCACTGGGGAAAGAGGAAGGTCAGGATTGATAGATAGGCTGGCTCTGCCAGTCACAAAGCTGCTTGTTCAGAAGCCTAGGTGAGTTCGTACTAATGGATCTGTAGGTGCCTGTGTGACTTACCTCCTTCTTCTTATATATAAATCCTGTAGCTCTAACAGAGTGGTTGCATCAATTAACACAAACTGCTCCCTGAGCAGGGAAAGCAATGCGGCCTTGTTCCTACAGCTCTACAGGCCAAGGAAAAGACAGCCAAATTTGAGAAGCATGATCATGGGAATGAAAGGTTTGGACTGCAGCTAGGCTCTTTGCTGGCAGCAGGACATGTGCAGCCCATGCCAGGGCATCCCCTGGCAAGGCACCAGAGATGTGCATGCCAGCAGCTTTTTGCTCTGTCCTCTTGCAGCTAGCTCCACTAGCTTGACAGGAACTGTGCTGCTCCTAACAGGGGCTATCTTGAGAAAACACTGCTAAGTAAGAGGTCCAGGGACCACGTGCTGGATGTCCTGGCTCCTTATGTTGCTTACCTGCTGTCTCATTTTGGCTATGTTCTGGTGTCGCCAGTTCCAAAACAAATCTCTTTCTTATGGTGACCATGAACTGGTTTTGGTCAAGGATCTGTCCCTCTGTTAATCATTGGTATTATAATAGCCCTTCACCCCTACACGTCCAGGCTGTCCATATGGAAACCTGTGGGAACATGGGAACATGAGGTCTGAGCAGGCTCATCTCCATCAGCTGGCTGTCACTCTCCAATGCCATGGTGGTCCCAGCTTCATTATGTCAATGGACGTTTGCCAACCCCTATGAAGGACTGCACCTTTTCCAGAATGCAGGCATTGGTGGAGGTTTGACCCTGCGAATCTGGAGATGCGTTAGTCTCCTCAAGCTCAGCATCAGCCTCAGTCTTCTGCTCAGTTGGTCAGAGCACACCATGCTGGGCGAAGAAAGGTGCAAGGGGAGGGGGAGAGAGCTACCAGCATATGAAATGTTCCTGTGGGGTCCCAGTCTTTTATTGATCCTCATCCTAATGTTGAACGTGCTGTATGGATCCTTTAGCAGCTACAAAGATGGCATTCTTTTCCTGCTAGGGGGTTCTCTTCTCTTCTCTTCTCTTCTCTTCTCTTCTCTTCTCTTCTCTTCTCTTCTCTTCTCTTCTCTTCTCTTCTCT